>JBBPRQ010000653.1:0-18288 GCA_038093095.1 Boletus insuetus | reverse complement strand
TGCACACATCACAGAGATCTTGCTGACATACATTTCACTCCAGTTTCCCAATAAAGAAGGTTTATAAATAACCCATATTGCGTGAGAACTGAGTGACCCTTTAGGGAATTTTCCCACACTTCATCACTCAACATAGCCACACAGATTCCTAGGAATCTAGCTTTTCTTTTTAATAGGCATATATTCACTGTAAGACCTATAACTTTGTATACACAACCAAACAACTCATACTCTCACCCCTGAATAATACTACACATAGTAGTATATTCACACCTTGAACAGCAACACAGCTAGTCTTAGGATTGCCTCACAACTTAGAGTACAAATCCTTACACTCCTTTAGCTGGATACATCTAGTAACTCATTAGCCTTTATCATTAGGAATAGTCTAGAAATTCCTTATACCATTAAAACCTATAATAGCTAGGATCAAAGCCAACTCTTTTACCTTGATTAATAATCGGGAAAGGAAGAACAACCAGGGATCCAATTAGTTAAGTTTTTCACTCACTCAGTAGTTAATTTCTTTTAACGCTAGACATTTGCTAGAAGTAGGCTATTAAACAGTGTTTATCACTGGCTTGAAATCTTGATGAGTGAGTAACAAGTATACCTATGATGATGATAGTGATCTTGTGTTACATGTTACATGTACATCATGGTGGTACTACAGAATGTGTAGAGAGCATGCTAGGCAGTACATATCAAAAAGGTAAAACTATTAAGATAATATATGTTTTATAAGTCAAAGTTCAAGTAAACATGAATAAAATTGTTCTTATCCACTTAATAGCTTATCCTATGTGGCTATGCCATCAGGCAGTGTGAAGCTGGATTTATATTGGCACCATTTCTGCATTTGTACAAGAATACAAACATATTGACTTCACTAAACAATAGCATTCATCATTGTTCTTGAAACGACCAAACCCACCAAAGGGTCTAGTGTTTTGAGAACTAGAGCACTAGGGGTAGTCAAGCGAGATGGTAGTTTGGGAAAACTCCAAGAGAACAAGACTACTAGAGAGTCTTGCTCTACTGGTTCATAGTATTTATACTATTAGTACAAATGCATGGACCATGCAGTGCTTATCTATGTAGACTATACTAGGTATTGAGCTGGTACTACTGGGTACCATGAGGCAACATGAGTTGCAATGTAACTGGTGGATAGATATACCTATGCAAACATGTGTTTAGATAGGGAGCATGAGGCGACCATGATGCATTGTTTGTGTGAGTTAGGAATGTCTAGCCTCAAGATCAATATCGTGGAATAGTAGTGAGCTTCATGGAAGAGTAGCAATGAGGGTATACCATAGAGGATGAAAGAGAATAGTTAAATGGTTAACTCTGTTCTTAAGGTTGATTCATGTGGGATGAATAGTTAATGATTAAGCAATGAGAAAGAAGTAAAGAGGTGGCATCTGTGAGGTGTATAAGGCATTTGTAACATTTCTGTGCTAGAATCTAGAGATGAGTGGGATACAATAGAAGGAACATGATGGAAGACAACAATGACTAATCTATGTATACCAGACAGGGTGGTTATATACCCCTAACATAGGGCATCATAGGGCATATGAAAGGATTGCTACCTAATGGATGTGATGATGCATGATGACATGGATTGCCATGCTCCAACATTCTGGTGGAAGTATTCAATTGGTATCTAGCTGGATTAAACATTAGTATCAATTTTAATAATAACAAACCCTCACTATGTTTTTGGTCCCAAGTTTGATGTATTATCTACATGCTATAATTATGATTTTGAATGAGTATTATACTGTATGTAAAAGACCTTCTTAGATTATATATAGACATAATATGTTTAAAACCATAACACTTGAAAGTTTTATGATAGTGTTAAAATCATATTCTGATCCACTCCAACAATGCCATACATGAATTCCAATGACCACATCTTCTATTTTTACAAGCTAACCTACAAAACATTCTCTGCACTACAAGACAGAACTTGATTGCCATCCTGTTGAAACACATGAGTACCTGGCTAAGTAGAAGTGTCAAACAACATTACAGGGAGAGATCCTGTGGGAAAAGATCCAATCCAAGAGGTGCTTGGACATGTCTTCAGTTTTTCCCTCAGATGGCTTCAAAACCTTCTCATCAAGTCCTGTGACAAATTCCTTCCATACATTGGATGCACAGCATTTTTCCAATGCAGTAGCAAAAATCTCAGCATGAAAGCACTCCTTCTCCCAGTCAACCAAAGAGAATGAGAGATCAAGTGCCAAGACACAAGCTGAACATAATAAGGGAACATAGTACTAGTATAAAAACATACAACTTACTCATTGTTACACGCAGAACTTGTAGTGGCACTGGAAAGCCCTTAACCTTATAAAATAATGCTAAGCATAACCCAATTGTATTATAAGTAGAAAAGTTGCAAACCAATTCTCTCTTCCTTTTGTACAGAATGGTAAGACATTCTGATATGATTGTAGCCTTTAAAATGATGAGAAATCAAAGAGAAGTATGTAAGCAAAACTATTTTAATGAATGTTAGTAATTATTTTTATAATCAACATAATGACTTACACAGCCTTAAGGTTACCAACTAAGAATATGATTGTGAGATAATGCATAAATATTGTGATGAACATCAGATTAACAGTATGACTTACTTGCTATAAACAAATGATAATGAATGAATTGTATATAAGATCATGAGTAACAACTTACCTGCTATAGATCATAAACACATTAGGAATAACAGATATATGTTATTATCTATACTTGACCATAAAATAAAACACCCACATTCTAGAATGATAAATAAGAACAGAGAGTAATTTGTTTTAAATGATGATATTATAGAATACTCACTTTCTATAATAAAGGAATTGATTATCACATTACCAAGAAATATGACCATGATAATCACACAGACCTCTTGTTGTGATACTCCCTATGTAATGGCATAAAGTATTAGCTAAGCCAAATGTTACAAATAATAGGAATAATGAAACTAACCTCCTGTAGTGGAATATAACAACCATAATAAGTAGAATCCAGCAGCATATATATAAGAAAAGACTAACATGCTATGAGGTCAGTTGAAAAGGTTATATAATATTATAAGCATTTATTTATATGATATAAACACTAAAAACTTACATTCTATATATAAAAGAAGAGTGAATAACATGTTGTAAAGGATAGCTTCAAACATACCTATAGGTAGTCAAAAATAATCAAGCATACAAAATGAGAAAATTCCATTTCATAGTAATTTGGAAAATCTACCTCCTGAAAGCATAACAATGGAAAAATTAGTACCCATGCTTAACTATTGGATAAAAAGACAAGCTGACCTGCTGTAGAAATAATAAAATGGATATAAATAATGTAAGTGCAATTCTTCATTATTATACCTAATAAGCAACCTACCACCTAAAGAAAGGAAAGTTATAATAATTGGAATTGGGTAACTTTTTATATAGAACTTTGATGGCAACCATAAACCTACATGCTAGGAATAGAACAAATAGGAGGGTAAAAACATAAAAATGATAAATATATTTTCTATAAATCAATAAAACAAAACTTACATGCTAGAAAACAATACAGACATAAATGGATAGAAATAAACAATCTATATATCATGTAAAACAATGAGTAAGAAACATACTAAATAATTATATAAATATGGGGTAATACTTACAAAACAATACTAGGAAGCAGAAAACTCACATCCTGAAAGAACAATCATTAGTATTAAGAGTGACTGAACAAAATATGATATAATGTATAGGTGATCTGGAAACTCACATCCTTTATGAAAGTTTGCATATTTCTAATGAATAAACATAAGCATCACAACCAACAGATAAGCTTACAAACTACCATGAAAAGAAGAAGCAACTGAGATCAAATAAAACATAAAATATATATGTTAAAAACTCACAGTCTACAAAAACAAGTTCAAGCACATGATAAGCAAGATTCAACATGAAAATACTTTAAAAAAATAGAACTAACAGTCTTTTGAGCAAATATCAAAGAATAAGTTAGTTCAAAACTGCCATAAATAATATTGCCACTTACATGCTATATAAATGAAATCTATAAATTGAAAAGGCCAAAGTGATAGAACATTAATAAAGACTTACACGCTATCAACATTTAGTCAAAATGACAACAATGAGCAGTAGTAAGCATAATATCAGGCCAATTCTTACACGCTATAAAAAGCATAAATGTCAAAAGTAACAATAATGAGCATGAGACAATAGAAAGTCTAGAACAATAAAGAACTTACTCGCTTTACATATGATATGAACAATGAAACAAACAGTGGTCATTAGAAAGATTGAAAATACTATAATAACTGAGGAAAACTCACCAACTACAAGAAAAAACATGTTTAACATATTATGGCAATACATATGAACTTACATTCTGGAATAGAAGTACAAGTAAAGAAAGTGAGATGGAATATCATCCTCATAAGAAAATAAAACAAACCTCCTATAAGGAATTTATAGTTGAACCATAGTTAGACTTTATATTGCATTATGAACTAGCAGCAAACTTACATGCTGTAATATGGATGATAAATAAATAAGGCCAACATCAAGCATATTGTCATGAACAAATATGAGGTTCACCTTCTGCAAGATGGTTGATAATAAATCAAATATAACATCATGAATAAATGAGATACCTACCCACTGTAAGGAGTGATGTGCATGATTTAAAGTCAATAAAGTATGTTACTAGATGTTAAAAATAAACTCACAAACTAAAAAAAAGTATAAATTATAAGCTAGCTGTAATCACTTGGACATTCAAGCAACTTACCCACTGTAAGAAAAAAAAACCTTAATACAATCAAAATATAGGAGCTGAAAATATAAAGCTTACAAACTACAATGACAATGACAATATGGCATAAGCATAGCCAACCAGGAAAATAGTCAAGGTATATCAAACTTACCCACTAATAAGAAAATCAATTACAAAGTGTAAGCAAAACCAATGACATATATTACAGTATATAAAAACTCACCAGCTACAAGAGAAATGATGGTTGCATAATATATTATAAGCAGAAAAATATCTATTGAAGTTAAGCAACAGACTCACAGTCTATGAGATATTTGAGCATGAACAACAAGCAAGAGTTGTAAAAACCAGAGTGGAAACTCACACGCTATGATCAAATTGAAGATACATGCACAATGAATGCTGGAAAAGCTAGACAATATAATCAAAAACTCACAGCCTATAAGAAGATGATGTAACACATGAATTAAACAAAGCACAATGTACAAAAGATAATAAACTTACAGCCTGCATGAGTGACAGCATAGAATGTGTATAAAAGTGAGCCTGGGAGTGTCTTGTAGAAAATAAGCAACTCACATCCTATGATCAAACAGTGTAGGCAGATCAAAGGATAAAAGGAATAACAATTGATATGCTTACATCCTATAGGCAGTCCAATATTATAAACATAATAAATAGATGAAACCACAAGAACACAACAAACTTACATTCTGAAGCACATAGTATAGTTGTGAAGTGAGGCATAATCCATATCATATATAAGGCTCAAACTTACAGCCTAGAGGGGGGAAATGGTGTAGGTGATAGTGTAAACAAAAAGATGATGTAAAATTAAATGTAATACTTACCCACTACAGATAGTAACAAGAATGAATTGTAAGAACCATACAAATTGAACACAATATTATCAAATTCACTTACAAGCTGTGAGATCAACAGAGTATAGTCATGTAGCTCAAATGAAATGGAATATCTGCTTACATTCTTCAACTAGTTAGGAAAAGCCACTTGATATAACCAAAAAAATACTTACTTCCTATGCATACAATATAATTTCAGTGGGTGCAATATGCAAAGCATGAACATACAGTCTATTAACACAATCTCATTATCTTTAGATTGAGGTATATCAGCAGAAGAACCATACTGCCTTAAGATTTTCCATTGTGTGTGAATGAACAGCAAATAATTCCAGTGACAAAAACACATACAGATACCTTATTTAAAATTTGATTAATATTCATATATAACCAGTAGTTAAACAACTCACTGCCTAATTGAATATTAGTCATCAGTAGTAAATGATGCAAGATTAAATTACATTCTAATAATAAAAATAGTTTAGAGCAACAAAAGGTCATAAAATGTAAAGTGACCTACCTCCTGCATCATAGAAAGTATGGTCATTAGCATGTGCATGTCAAAGCAAATCAAAATCCTCACAGCCTACAATAAAAATTTATTTCAGTTAAATATAGGATATAATATATCTCACTAGCTAAGATACTTTTAGGTTCAATACCATTTGAATGGATACCAAAACTTACTAGAATCTACAAATCAAAACACTCAAGATTGAGAGCTTTCAGAGTAACATTGATATATCTTACACCCTATGTTATGCATGTAAACTCAGCACAAATATCTGTGAATAGAACCACAGACTTACATCCTAGACATTTGAAGATCCACAAAGGAAGCTTAGTTAACCTAACCAAAAGCACTATGAAACAAACCTTCAACTTTTGTTTTTGTCAGTCAGAATCTATTGATATGGATCCAGTGTCTTACAAGCTAGCCATTGGCAGTTAACACTAGCTGTGTCACTACAAACAGATACTCACATTCTTTCATAACTTGAGTATCCCAGGCTTAAATTCAACTTAAAGAAAACCTACCATCTATCAAAAAATAATCAACTGCTGTCAGAAATGGTGAAAAATGCCTTACTAGAATATGTGGAAAACATTGCACCATGCCTTCTAGCAGTAATTTCTGTTGTTTCTTCGAAAGTGTACGGGCAAAGAAACCAATTCGAACTGGTGAAGAGAACTTGGTATACACCCAATGTCATAGTACCATAGTCACTACCTTGGGTCAGTGATTTCGTTGTTGCCCTTGGTATTCCATTATTGAAGATGGCATGAATGACAAACAAGCATGCTCACTGATTGACAGCTGTCTTCATGTTCGAGTACAACTGATTGCGTCGCATAGACAAATTCAGTAGCAGAAGGATGCGAGAATCGAGTGCACGGGCAGTCTCGAGTAAAAGTGAATCACAGCGTGTGTCTGGTTTGTGCATGTCTAGGGCACGGACCAAGAGAACAGATTCAGTTGGCAAATGTTAAGGCAAGTTTAACCAGCCTACCGCGGAATTGGACACTTCGCTGACCCGGAACAGCCTCCTCGAGTCTATCAATATAGTCGCGCTGGAAAATCTCACTTGCAAGAGTTGGTGCTTCTTTCTTCGCATCTCGAGCAGACTTTCCTCCAGTGAACAGCTGACCAAAAGCTTTGTCCTCCAGAACGTCCATCTTTGTGAATATCACGATGATTGGCACTACAGCAATTACAGTTGTGAATGCATGAACTTAGAATGAGTGGCATTACACACCGTCTCGAATGTTCTTGATCCACTTGATGTCTGCGGGCGTGAAGGGTCGATCGTTGCTAGTAGGAATGCAATACCTACGCAAGACGTCAGTGGTAATGCCGCCACCCAAAAACAGGGTACGGGTACCATATAGCATGTAACCAGTCCTCCAATCGCTCGCCTTTCGCTCGCTGCTCGATGAAAGTCGTCACTTTATGTAGTTCATTAATGGAGCCCGACTCAAAACCACAGGAATCGTGGAAAACAAAACCCTCGGCAGTCGGGTATATGAATTCTGTGTCAATGGTATGCTCGCCCCGCTGGTTAAGCTTACTCAGCGACCGCAGCGAACACAAACATAAACGCACACCTCGGCAGACGGTCTGAGGTCGCTGTGCCCCTTCAGCGACATGAGTAACGACAAGGAAGCGGCTGGTATACCCACGTACCCTCTTGCCGACTATGAGCGGCTCATGACCGTTGGCGTGACACACCTTGTCCAGAATGGTCGTTTTCCCTGCATTGGCATTACCCATGATGAGAACGCGAAACCGTTTCACGTTAGTAGCAATTGTAAATTCCATTGTAGTAGGCGTTCGTCCAGTTGTGAGACGATGGGACACTGCGATGTATGGGGGAGGGATTGGGATTGCGTGTCCGAGTCGTAGGTTCGACGGAGTCTTATCGATACCATCTCTCTCACGATCTCTGAGTTCCCACACAACGATTGCTTACAAACTCCGGAAGCAATGAGGCCATCGTGGACATAGCCTTCCTACTTCAGCGTGGTAATTCATCCACGGATGGACTGATCGGCTCAGCACTCGACGTTCAACATGGGTCAACCGACTTAAATAAATTGTTCGAACAGCGTGATCAAACTGTAGGAACGTTCGTTAGGCAACTACCAGTCCGAAAATCAAGACATATTCTCCCCCACCTACATGCCCCCAAGTACCGACTTGGGAATCATCATTCCGATCTTATCAGTGTTGAGTATGCCATGCACATGCTGGGGAACGAACACGAAATACATACAACATAGTTCGGCATGTCGACCTGGCATGGAAATGACCGTCAGTCGCCCACGCATCACAATCAAAAAGGACACGTCAACCCACCACCTCGTGCATCTTCAGGTCGCCCACGACGCTACACAGCATGTACGCCTCCACCCGGTCCAGCCCATGCTCGGCCACCAGATACGCGATCATGTTGCGAACCGCCGAACGAGTCGCTTCCCGAATATCTAAATGCACGCATTTGAACTCGCCCATTCCACTTGGACATACAGGCGGACTCACCAGTGTCGATGCCGGTCGTACAGTAGTACTCCTCAGCGTTTGCCTGTGGTATTACGGTACGAAAGTGGGGCGTCTTGGTGTATGGTTTGTCTTTGCGCACCGTGAACCGCACGGTGACTTCCATGGGAGTCTCAATGGCCGTGCCTTACCATAATCAGTCGAAACAGAATGTCTGCACATGCGACGACTTACCGCAGACCTCTTCCGGCCCGAAGTGTTCCGTTCAGCAAGCTCAATCAATGGACATTGCTTACTCACCCCCATCGCCCTGCGCTGCATGTCCATCCTGCACAACGTAACACGTACCACACAGCCATCAGCAAACGTGAAAAAAAGAAACAAAACAAAACGCACCCCAATAGCAAACAATGCGCCATCCACCTCGACCGGCAAATACAATGTCGCACCCTTAGTCAGATGCTTCGTGTCCAAATTCCCACCCGTCACATACGGCGGAATTGTCGACCATGCTCCTCGTTCACCCCTTGCGACGCCCATCTCACCCGCAAATGGGCGAAGCGGGACACGGATCCTTCGATCCTTGTTCAAATACGTATACTTCTCCACCTCACCCGCGCTGTTTACCGTTTGCTCGGTGAGATCCCAGATCTTGATCGCTGGCTCTGGAAACTCATCTGCCATCAGTCCGAAACCGGGGATGAGCGCCGTCCAGCCCCAATCTGCTGTCTTCACGTCGAGTACGTCAACCTGGAGGGTATCCCCAGGTGCCGCACCTTCGACGTACACAGGCCCATTGACTTGGTCACAGAGCTCGATTTTGAGGGCAGCGACAGAAGCGTTGGTTGAAGTGGGGTTGAGTTGGCCGTTGGAAGCATCAAGACAGGAAAAGTGGACGGTAGAACCGGAAGAGATCGTCAAGACGGGTGGGATACTAAAACGATGAATAGAAAGGAGGTGAAACAAAACAAGGAGATCATGGCGTACCTGTTATCCCATGCTAGATTCGCCTGCTCGCGCTTCACTACGTGGATCGACATGCTGGTTAAACAAACGAGTCAGTAAGTATTCAATACTGGTGTGATGGGAAGTTTGTCCAAGTCGTGTATCAGCGCTATATATACCATCTGGAATAACCGTGGATGGCGTAGAGATAACAGCCCAAAAGCACGAGGGACGGAGAGCCGTCAACAACTCGACCTGTCCTCGTGATCGTGCTATGCGAGAGCGGTGCGAACGTGCCGTTTCAGCGTATATAAATCACCGTCGACGGCGCTTGCAGTATTAGGACATTAGTAGCACGAGCATGTTGTGGATGCGGCCACCTCAGGTCCATATATCCCATACACCTCCCAATCGAGGACGCACTGTGGGGGGACCATATCGCCTGAATGAGGTGGAGTGCAGGAGATGCCGTATTGTCGCCCTACTGTGCAAACGGGTTTAATCCACCATTTCCATGTGTCGCACAATCTGGTCGTGCGGAGATCACAAGGGAGAAGCTTCAGTTCAGTAACTAATACGAATGGAAGATGAACAGGCCATGACAAGTGAGCAACGTGCTGCCGTCGTCTGTGTCTGATCCAATGTCTCGCCTGCCATCACGCTCCGCCTCCAGGCACGGGTCACAAACATGGCCCACGCTTTCGAACAGTGAACCATCGTCTCCCTTGGGTGATCTTGCGTACGATGGATGAGCTCCTCAAGGTCTATCGACAACTCGGTCAGTGTCTTGCATTGGTGAGATAAGATGAAAGGAGGTACATTGCCCTGAGGTGAAACCCTGACCCTGTATCCTTGGACATCAGCTGCGCGACCACTTGGAGCCCGTAATCGTTTGATCTTGTCTCCAAATGTCTCTCGTGCCTCCACTTCCTTTTTGAAGTACAAACCCGTTAAGTCTCAGCACCTCCATGCTCACGACCGCAAGCATTTCGTCCACTGTGAGCTGCAACTGGTATGGTCTAAAGCAACCGACAGACGTGTCAGGACAAGACACTTTGCGAGTGAGAAGACAGCCGCACCGAAAGAACTTCCGAGACGCGATGACCCCCTTCTCCCGCAACGTCCAACGTTGCCCTTTTCTTTTTCGTCCGCAGCGTGAGGGGTGGCAGATCCTCAGTCAGATGATCGCTCGCTCGACGGTCTTCCCCCGTACGGAGAACATAGGTCCCGATGAGGATTGAGGAAATGCCCAATCGTTGTCTGAGAGTACAAGCTGGTGGGCGGGGGGATGGCGGTTCATCAACGTCCACTGCGCGTAGAGTATAACCGTCATCACAGACTACCACACCCTGCCTTGGGGGACTCTTCTGGCAGCGATGGAGGCATTGGTCGAGTGGGGTTGAGTTGGCCGTTGGAGGCGACACCCTCGATTACTTTCGTTCTCTCCAATTCTCTGCAACTCGATAGCTGGCCCTCCGGAAATCCCAAGCCGCACCACACGTGCTCGAAACGGTCCATATGGAATGACGTTTATCAGAATTGTCGGTTGACGAGCGCAGAGGGGGATTTGTAGCGTTCGGCCGGCTGAGGAAAAACGAACGATGGTCGCCAGACTAGCACCCAATATAGTTTCAGTTACCGGCGATATCGCAGGCTATATGCGATGGAAATGATACCTGCCAGTAGCGACCCGGGTCCATACGTCCCAAATTGGGGTTGTCAGCCTCTCCATCAAAACACAGATCGAGATCAGTCTTGGACCCCCACTGCAAGGACGGATACGTATCAAAGCCGATCGGCGTATGGTGAATCAAACCACCTCGCGGCGGCACTGAGTGAGGAACATCCAACGTTGCGGGGTGAACCCGCCCTTTGTTATCCATGGCACACGGCAGCGTGCAAGAGATTCGATGCCTTTGGAAAATCGCGCTCCGCGTTTCTTTGCGCCGCACGGGAGTGGCTTGATAAGTTCGAAACCCTGACTGTGGTTCCTCTGTATAGCCCCAAAGGTACATCCATGAAAAACTGTCTGCTGGCGTACAACAGGATGACGCACCTGCTGGGCGACTTTGCCCTTTGACCACACTCTCCCATCTTCTGTCCAGCTCGATGACAGTTCCCGTCGACGAAAGTTGCTGTTGTGACTGTGAAACCACCACTTAGGGCGCCGAGGTATGGCAGTGCTTCTCTACGGAAACCAAGAGTAAGGACAAATTTTAGATGAGTTCAAAGGTGAGAACTTTGAGGGACATACTTCGCAACAATTATTGAGTAAAGGGACCCTTGAGCACGAAGGAGGTACATATGGCAACGCCAATCCGTTGTCTCTATTCCACACCGCCTAGGCCATCAGTCTGTCGAGCGAGTATTTTTGTAATCGTCTAATTGCCAATCTTCTTCATGGCCCATCTGACGTAGTGCTTGCTTTCATAGCAATCGGGCCACGTCCAGGTGTTACCACGGAGCAGTGCATGGAGCAGAATATCGGAAGCAGCGTGCAAGCATCGTGGTGTGGCGTAAGCACCGTTTCATGGAGAATGAGATGGCCACTGCAGGTTCACCGAATGTGGTATGGTCCAACAACGACGGTGAGATTTTCTTAGGTAGTGACACTCCCACTGGAACATCAAACGTTGTCCAACTCGAAGCAATCAACAGAATACTTGTAAATTACAATACATCGAGTATCCGTACATTGTCCAGAATATTAGCAAGCGAGATATTGTCACGGAATCGTACCGTAGTCATGCTGTCGACCGCTACCCTCCTGTAGTCTGTTACACGTCGATCCGATGCCAGCGTAAACAAGAGTGCACCAAATGGCTGTCTAAGACGCGCGACGAGTCGTCGTGCTCTCGTCTCTCTGTCATCTCTGTCCATTGATGCAATTTCGACGGGTGATGGCAATTCAGGGAGTGACAACGAATCATCGTCAATTTCCTCATCAGAGATCTCCCCATCATCCGTGTCGGGTGAGGCTGGTTGCACAACGTCCTCCTCTATGAATGCACCGCCACGCGAATCTTCATGCTCCACGAGAGCATCCAACCAAGGGTGAACAAGACACAAAGACTTCATCCGAGAAAGGTCATGTTTCGTCCTGATTTCCAACACCCCAAACGGAAAGGTATTCGTGCGATAGACACGACCTGAGGGGGTCCGATGTGCCGAAAAGGGCGGGAGTTGGAAGGCAATGCACGGAAGTGTCATCCGACTCTCTGCGAACCGAGGGGTAGGCAGTTCAACGAGACGGTCATATAACCTCAAGGCCGTGTCAAGGTCAAATGAAGGAGCACGCAACCCGGTGATGATATGTTCCATCTCGGGGTCCGAAATAGGAGAAGGGAGGTGAGATGTTGGTGGTCCGTTGAATACGGTAATACGAGCGGGGAGGCAACTGTTGAAGCGGCTGGACTCCCCAGTCCATGCCAGGATACTTGCATCTCCAGATCTCGTCATAAGATTCGCCAATAGACGTCCTAGGGAAGCCTCCCCTTCACCGTATATCGCAGGTATACCGATAGCTGAGAAAATCCCAAGTAATGAGTATGCAGCATCTTCTACCCACGTTGTCCTCCGAGTCGAAGCCAGACGTAATTTTTCCCGAATGCTGCTCAAGCCTGGAGATAGCATCATCAACTGCTGGGTAGAGACCCCTGTGGCTTGCTCCATCTCTGAGATGATTTCCGGGGACTCCTTGTGGTTCGGCAAATCTAGATCTCTATAAAGAGTCCAGTCCTCTGTATAGAAGCGGATGACCTTGGCAGCGATGTACTCCTGGAGTGTCCAGGCACGAGTGTTCCATATGCTGCCTGCGAGAGCGCCGCGCGGTGATGAATGGCGAACACCGCGGAGGAAAACGATCACCATAGCGGATCCCTGGTACCACCTGAACATGGCCACCAGGGCTTCCTGGAGCACGAAGTGATCTGATTTATCAATACAACACGTATCGCTCCACGCCCAATCGAATCCCGCATCACGAACGAGCTTGCAAAAGGTTTGCAACTTATCGTGAGTCGGAGACGTCTCCAGGTCATACACTGCTATGTGGACCACTTTCCGGAACAGCGGTTCGTTGTTTTCCCATTTGTGGGACAACATCACGTATTGGAAGTACTGTTGCACTTCACGTTTGATCCGGACGTAGTCGATGCGTGTCGTGGTCGAGGATACGAGCTCGTTGAAAATTGGCAGGGCTTCAAATACGGATGCCTGCTCGGCTCTATTGTGGAGACAACCGGTGGCTGTGTTGATGAGCACACCTGGCAAACGACGTAGAGTCCGTTGGACAACCTTGCGAATCAATGCTCGTGTGCTCGATGGGCTGATATACTGGTCGCCTTGCTCTATCAAATAGTGTGAACACATCACCTTCTTCACGGTAACGAGGACACAACTCACGCTGGACGTCCGGATCGGGTGACTCTGCCATCATTGATATCATCACGTCAAGTGTATCAACCGCATTATCATAGTCTCCCCCCTCATGTAAAGCCGCATGCTTGATCTCGTAGCCCCATGGAGACGATGGATCGAGTGTAATGACCTGATTATGATGCATCAGGATGATCGACCTGCACAAAGCAAAAATGAAGTACCTGATTTGCATCCTCTAGAGCTTGTTTCCATGAGCCAGTTGCCAACCGTGCCTTGCTTCGCTTGACAAGAATTGCTTGCGAAGTGGGAATGAGGGACAATGCAGTTGAGTAGGGCGAGATGGCATCATCATATCGCTCGGCGTCCACTGCTTTGTCTCCAAGACCTTCCAGCTGTTCCGAGGCACGCTGCTTAAAGTCTGACAGAAATTGTCCTGTAAGCGAGTGCACTAAGCAGGACGCGCGTCGCTCACCAAAAGCCCAAACTAGATGTTCACCATGCAGTCCAGTCGTCTCTTCTCCTAGTTCATTCGTCATCTCCTGGAAACATTCAATAGCATCCGCTATGCGGTTGATCGTTTCGAGACGTTCACACAGGGCCATATAGACCTCAACTCTGGAGAGTGTGAACTGTAAACCAACAATCTCAATCCCAAAACGGTAACGAAAGTAAAAGGTGATACTCACCCCAGTTGCAGAAAGCAAGACATCCTTCCAAGGATCGCGGGTCAGCTTTGCTTTTGTCCACTCCCTCAAGAGGGGTGTGAGAATAGTTTGAGTTGTCGACATGCTAGAGCCTCGGTTTGCGTTCGAGGTGGCATCACCGTGAGCGGAGAGACATCGTTGTGTAAAGTCTAACGGAAAAGGGTTGACAGATGGTAGATAGATGGTAGAACATAAACTCACCACAGACCCACTCGGTCATGGATTCGCTCTTTTCTCCCAATTCGCTCGTCATTGCGTAAAAACACTCGATCGCATCCCGTATGCGCCCGATCGTTTCCAGATGTTCACATACAGTTTCATAGATCGTAAATCTTGGAGCTACAAACTGCAAACCAAGAGTGTCAGACCTACAAGGCATCCAAGGGCCCAAAGGGGATACTTGCATCGACAGCAGTAGCCAGAGCATCCTTCCACTCGCTACTCGCCAATGTTGCTTTTGCCCATACTCCGAGGAGCGGAATGGGGGCCAGTAGATTGACAGTAGCATGAGGCATCGACAGGTCAACTTGTTGGGATACGCTCGACGTTGCATGACCATCGTTCTCGAGAGTCGAGAGACATTGTTGGGCAAAGTCTGCAGTAAACGTTTTGGATATACGGAAAACAAGAACGGGGAATAAAACCCACCAGAAACCCACTTGGTGATGAGTAAACTCGTATAGACTTTGTCTTCCAATGTAATTACCATTTCGAGAAGAGATTTGCCCGCATCCTTTACGTGACCCACAGCAAGCAGGGCTTCACAAAGACGCTGTCGGATTTTGATGTCAAGATTATCGAAGTTCCATCCAGTAATCTGTCAGACGCGGTCAGCGATGTCGATAGGTCACAATACACCTGTTAAAAGGCTTACTAGTGAGATCGCAAAAAGGGGCTGTCCGATGTCGTCTGGCATTTGGGCTCGTGCGCGCTCAAACGAATGGATCGCACGCTCGCGGTGACCGCACTCCATTTGTGAGCTTCCGAGTAGAAGATACATGTAACTCTGGTAGAAGTGTCAGTGGCCATATTCGTCGCATGGTGGCACGACATGCACGTGCCTGGACCGTATAACACACTGAGTTGAAGTGGATCGTAGCAATGAGGTCGTCTAGGCGAGATATCGCATCGATGTGGTCACCAGCCATGAACACGATGATAGCCTAAGGGCGATCAACGGTCGAGAGGCAACCAAAATAGGGAGATGCAGACCTTGATAAGGAGGAGGAAGGTAACGTGAGACGAATGGAAGTGTTCGAAAGCGATGTCGCAGGCGCGATATCCCTTGTCCTTTTCTCCATTGCCGACATGCGCTATGCTCTTTGCCATGAAGGCGATTATGGATGGCTGAACATCGATGGCCTTGTCATGAATTGATGTGAGCGGCATTGTATGCGAGAGCAAAGCAACAAGTACCATTTCTGCATCTTGGAGGGCTGCATCCCACTTTTGGAGACGAGCGCGGACGGCAGATCGACTAGCGAGTGCATGATGGCTCGGACTATGATACTCGGAGATGGCTGCAGTCAATAATGTATCTGCGTTTTCGAGCTGATCATTTTTCCATGAGTCCAGCACAGCGTCGTCGATCTGGATGTCAGGTTCCTGGAGAGTGGGGTGTAGACAAGACAATAGGATCGTTGAACCCGATGCAGCGTCGTCAGCTTGGATGTCATGTGCCTGGGAAGTAGGAGACGATGGGGTCGGTGAGTTCGACGTGGTGTCGTCAACCTGGATGACAGGTTCCCGGGAAGTAAGGTGCGAGTTTGATGCAGCGTCGTCAACCTGGGCGTCATGTTCCCGGCGTGGATGAGACAATGGGATTGAATCCTATACGGAAGGATAAGAACGGCATCCAGATGCGCCGTAATCCAACGATACTCACGATGATACGAGACAGACTTTGGATCCTAATTTTCCCGACCTCACCACCAATTGCGAGAAATCGATCGTTGGGAGAGAATGCGATGGAGTGTATGTCATGAGTGCGTCGGACGAGAGCGAGCTGGGCATGTGTTGAGGTACACCAAAAGGTGACGGTATTCTTCGTAGAGTATGCGATTAATTGACCATGCTTTGGTAGGGAAATGCACGAGACCACGTTGCTACTGGGAACCTGCCATTCCGCGACTGGTGACCCGGTGGATGCGTCGACTTGCTTGATTGTTCCGGTGGACAAGACAAAGAGATGGTTGTTGTACCATACGAGACCAGTGTTGAAGTGCGGTGTTACTCCAACTGGGATTTCCACGAGCAAGCGACCATCGCTGCTGTCCCAAACTCGAACGAGATTTTCGGAGGCTGTCGCGATTCGATCGCCCTGCGGTGAGTATTTCGCTGCCCACACGAAACCCTCTTGGACGAGTGTTTGTATCTGTTTGCGAGTTGCGACGTCCCAGATAGTGGCTGTGCGTCCCGATCCGGAGACGAGCATGGTCGAGTCCGGCGAGAAATCGACTGCGCGGACGTGGTTGCTGCGCTTGTGCCTCAAGACTTGTTTGTACGTCGTTGCGTTCCACAAGAGCACTTTCATGTTTGTCCCCGCTGCGATCCATTTGCCGTCTTTCGACACAGCGAGACAGTTGACGGTCCCCTCGCTCATTGTTGCCATTTCTTTGCCATCATCCGCTCGCCGTACTCGAACCGCTTTGTCGTCACCGCTCACGATATACTCGCCATTCGGTGAGAATGTCACCGCATTCAACCACCACTCGACGTCGATTTCGAAGGGCTGGGAATCCTCTTCCCCAATGGTCAGCATAAAGGCAACTCCATCTTGTCAGGACTCAGCACGCACCGGTCGTCGACATCGTCGACGGGTTGTAGCAGAGTATTAGTGAAGGTCGACGATCAAGTTGTGGCTCGTTGGCCTTCTTCGCAGTATATACCTCACTGAAATGGATCAGTGCACACGCTCCACTGCCTCGTGTTTTCGGCACTTGCTTACAATATCAATCACTTCTTCGCCAAGCCACCATCTCGCAAAAACATGCATAAAAACAACCATCTACGTGGACGACAAGTCGTCGCTCCTCTCCGACACCCCACGTTTCATCGTAGAGATGTCTGCTTGACGAGTTCAAGATAAAGAGGACGTATCTCGCTCTGCCAAGCAAGCGTAGCACCTGATCAGGGCGTATCTCATTCTCTTCCCCATTTGGTTCGCGCACAGGTGATTAGACCAGTTCCACTCCCGATGTGCATGCGTTTCCCTCAACTAGCTTCTCCTATACCTGACATGCAACCCGCCTCTGCTATCAGCTATTTCGACATCAGCGTAAATGTCCCGGAAGAGCATTCATGCACCCCGTCCGAGAGCAGGCGTTTGATCCGGGTTGTTCAACCTTGATTACCGGCTCGCTAAAGGCTAGCTCCATCCTAGTCAGCCCTTTAGTGTCCGTTTAGACACCTGTACCCCCCTTCTCTTGGAAATCGGACATTGACACTTGCATGTACACATTGCACCAAGGATGCCGGACCTTTTTGAAAAGCAACGTGTCATTCGTCGAGCCGCTTTCGTATGCCTACATGTACACCTTTGGGTCAGATAACCTTCATGTTTTGTGCTTTTCAAGGTCCC
>JBBPRQ010000652.1:0-18299 GCA_038093095.1 Boletus insuetus | reverse complement strand
GTCAAGTCCTTGGTCCTAGAGTGGTCCTAGGACTGGTCCTTCAAACACTGTGACTACTAATACCCACAGTGGGTCATGGGTATGGGTACCTATGGGTATGGGTGTGGGTTTCATTTTTGATACCCATACTCAAACCCATACCCATGGTCATGGGTATATACCCACTGTGGGTATGGGTATGGGTATGACTGCAGGTACCCATGGATTTACCCATGTCTTTCCCTAGATGCAACATCACTCGCCTATGATGCCTAGTAACCACCAAAGACATAAGGAAGGAAAGGAAGAAGGGCATGAAAGAGAGAGCAGGGAAAGCGAAAGACCGAGATGAAGCCTTTCAGTGATGCGAGAGGCAATGGGTGTGATGACACAGCTGAGGACAAGGAGCAGACGACTGAAAGGTCGCATGCTCACTGTGTCATCGGAGCCTGAAAAGCAGCATCCGTGCCGATCCTTCTCTCTCGGCTGTCTGCTTTGCTAACCACTGCCTATGCATTCACAGATTACAAATCACAAGGACAAACAATTGAAAAAGTAATTGTGGACATCGGCAAGCCACCTACAGGTGAACTCACACCATTCAATGCATATGTAGCATTGTCACAGAGTCAAGGGAGAGACACTGTAGCATAAGATTGCTATGAGGATTCAATGAAAAGCTATTTACAACACACCCAAGCGAACACCTACGAGGGGGAGACAAGTGACTAAACGAATTAGATAGGGTAACAGAGGGGTGGTGGACAAATTTGCAGAGACTAAAAATTAACTAGAAATGGAGAAACATGGAACTAAACTTGGAGCAATACGGGGGAAATTTTGTAGATCTTACAGCCACAATTATCAGGAAGAATGACCTTGTTTACTTGTAAACAAGGTAACACTGCCTTTCATGATACGGATCAGTACTCATGCTCTATCACCTTGTGTTTTCAGTGTCTTTGTACCTTGCTGAGATAACACCAAGGCACTGTGTCTCGAAAACATGCATACAAATGAGTGTCTGCAAGAGATGGCCACCACTTCAACACTCCATCCTTCACTGTAGAGGGATACCTACTGGACATTTTCAAGATAAAGGAGACATGTTTTGCTCCAAGAAGCAAGCCTGGTGCCCGATCGCAGCATTCGGCATGTATGTCATGCTCTTCCTTACCCAGTTCATGAGTAGGTTGTTAGAGTGATTTTACCCCAGATGAGTCCCCATTTCTCCCATACATACTTGATACACAGCCACCGCTAGGATCCCCCATGCCCACTGGTAACTTTTATCTATTCTCTTGTGTTCCCCAAACTCTGATGATCCTTCACAATGAGCTCGACCTATGCCAGCCCTATCCTGATCAAACCATCTCCTATTTGCAATGACAAGCTGTCCAATCCCATCCAAATTTCTTTGCTATAGTCTGCTCAGCCTGTGCGCAATGCACAGCTTTTCAACCACCTGGAAATTTCTGTCGGAAAAACCCCAGTGTCAACGATGGACCCTCTCATGCACCACCAGTGCAAAAGGTCATTCTTTCCTCCATCCCATTTGTCTCATCTCTTCAAACATCTCAATTCAGGATGTCGATACAAGCGGACTCATCCCTCTGAAAATGGCCTGTTGACACGTCCATCGTGATGTACACAGTTTGTCATGGACGCCAGGTGCTCTTGTGAAAGCAAATCGTCATCTGTCAAGCGACGCCTGTTTGCCCTTATAGTTGTAGGTATAGCGAGTGGAAATGTGTCCCATTAGATCCCCATGATGGATGGTCCAAGCCAGCTACCCTACAATGTGTCAATTCCCCCCATGCAAAGGGACCAACTCTCCTCTTCACTTTTCATTCGTTCTCATTATCCAACCCTCCCAGCGATGTTCAAGCTCCCAATTGAGCCTGCTAGATTCCATGGTGCAATGTAGTCACCAATAGGGGGTGGTGAGTACTGTGTCTGTTCATCTTTGATGGGTACCTCTACTTCACTCACGCTTGGATGTTCTGACAGGTCAGTTTTGAGTTTCTCCTGGTCATTGGCTGGCAAAGGCTGATATCCATGGGGCGATAACACACAGTCTGCTACAGGCAAGGTGCTCGTCTCAGCTTCAATGCATATGTTGCGGCTCATGCCGGACAGACAAATCATACAAACCCCACGATCTGACCAACCGACGCATGCCATCATAGACAGTATAGCACCATAGAGATGGGGTTTCAAGCCACTCTAGGTAGTATGGTAGGGAGAAGGGTTCATTGCTACTTGTTATGCACATTGATGTCATCAGTAAGACGATGTCTACAAAGTGTACTGGGAATTAGTTGGTCACTCAAATGTGATCCAAATGTAAATGGATGCATTGTTCCATCAGCGACAATGTTTGGCATTACGTTAGATAAGTACCATTAAATTGTCAGTCATCTATGATACTACTATTAGAGGCTATCACTAGGCGTCATATGGCTGGTGATGACCCAGGACCATCAGTACCTTATCCCTTCCCGAACGACAGACTGCTGTATCAAGATACATATACAGGGACATAGCTGCATACCAGGTGACTATAGTTTACTACCACTTACCTGGTCATCAACGACAATGTTCTTTCACATCAACAGCTCTATCATCGCACTGATGCACATGTCACAGGCAGCATGTGATTTTTTGTGACAGAAGGTTAAACTGAGTCTAAATAGATTGAGCGTCCCCGCTGCGATCTACTTGTCATCTCCGACACAGCAAGACAGTTGGCAGTGCTCTTTGCGCACATTTTGCCAGTTGTCTACCATCCTCCATCTGCCACATCGGAACCTCCTCGCTATCACCACTCATGATATACTTGCCATTTGCTGAGAATGTCATTGCCCATAATTCACAGCCAATGTCGATCTTGATTGCTTGGGAATCCTCTGGCCCAATGATTAGCATAAAGGCAACTCCATCTTACCAACATGTACCAGCCATGGTCACAACGCAGTGGCAGCGAAAGTCAACGAAGAACAAGCTGTGGTTTGTAACCTCTTTGCTTTACGTACTCGTTGCCTCATCAATATTTACGCCCATCACTCCGTGTTCCGGCACTTGCTGTGTATTAACGAACAACCCCAAATTCTCTACCGAGGCAAGCCAACAATCTGTTCCCTGACAGTCTTGTTTGTGATGCCAAGTCACTCAATCCAACTTGGATTTTTCGGCCATGTGCTGCTTGACCTTGTGCTAAACAGAACTCTTCCTTTGCTACTAATGTGCTGCTCGTCAACCACTCCGAAAGACAACCCGTGTGCTATTGATGGATGCCCTACATACCATACTGGCGCAAAAGGTCAAAACCCTCTCCCACTGGCAGTCCAATGTAGTACACGCGTGTTCATGAAAATTATACAGTCAATGTTTTTTTTGTTGGAGATGGAGCCGATATCCAGATTATGTACATGTATTACTTTCTGGCATGGCTGTAGAGAACAATTATAAAATTTACATGAAGGATGTTAGGGTTAGCATATCCAAGGAATATTATCAGAACATCAAGAGATTATGTCAACATTCTTGATCATATAGCCAGCACCGAATCTACCATATATATGCTACTCAATATATCAATATATAAGTTTCTCGTATATCCACACTATATCTCTGGATACTTATGAGATGGACATTCCTGCAGATATATGCTGTATAATTTCATTGATATCGATACAATGTTATAGTACTATGATATACAATTCCCTCTATTCTAATTCACACTAAGCTGTATTGATGGAATATACAATCCACCTGTCTCGAACGAGCATAGCGTTCATGTTTGTGTTCGTAAGCAAACAGTTGGTGAGGGAGAGGGTACGGCGTTGCATTGTCGTTGTTGTTGTCATTCAAGTTGCGCGTCCTCATCCTCATTGTGTCGTTGTCATGAGGTAGGTGAGAACAAGGGTGAGGGTGAGCCTGAGGGTGGTGAGGGCAAGGGCAAGGTGGGGATGAGGTACGGGCAAGCGATGGTGATGGAAGGGAGATGGTGTTGTGTTGTTGTCATGAGGGCGAGGGTGAGGGTGGTGAGGGTAAGGGCAAGGTGGGGACAAGGGGCAATGGCGACAGAAGGGAGACGGTATTGCATTGTTGTCGTTGTTGTCGCGCGTCCTCGTCACATCATTGTCGCAAGGTGTGTGAGGACAAGGGTGATGGCAATGGTGACGGAAGGGAGAGGGCAAGGGTCTGGCGTCACATTGTTGTTGTCAGTCATTGTTGTTGTCACAAAACTTGTCAAAATGTTCATGGGTCTTGCTGACAAATTCCCCAGGTCACATGATACACCAAAAACCTCGAGTGAAAACATCAAGGTCTTATCACAACTGTTTGCTATACAGTCTATATACACTGTACATACAGTTGAGATAGAGCCCATATATGGTGGCAATTATCCACTGTACATTGTAAAAAGTACTAACAGTATGGTCCCTGGTGAATATACCTGGGGCACCGAATTCACATTACTGCAATATATGTTAGACATCATTCGCGTAATCCTTTTGACATATCTATGGGGGGTCAGGGTCAGGGTCTCCATTGAATAAACTCTCAATTTATGGGACATATACATTGTGTATGTACATTTTGTATGGGTTTGGTGCATAATTTATACTTTCCGGCACACCACAACAGAACAATTTCGGCATTCTGGCATGTAGTTTTCCATGTGCCATACTTATCATATTTACCAACGAGTAGAATCATCTAACAACCAAAGTTACCAAAACCACACTGCCCAATTAACACTATAAATAGTAAAAGTGTTACTTATCAGCGTCCTGGACACTGATGTGTGAGGAATCAGTGTCCATGCCACTGATGTCTGGGACGCGTCTTTTCAGTGTCAGACGCTAGACGCTCATTTTCATTGGCAGCCCACTAATGACAATGATAATCAGTAACAAGGTGGACCATCAACAATATAGGCTCAGTGAAGACAGCATAAGCTAGACATGCTCGACATAAGTATATTGGGTGTAAGTATTGGACATGCATCATGAGGCACCATGCAGCCCAAAACAGAGCCTCCGACTTGGTCTTGGTCAAGGCTCATCATCACATGACCATGATGCATGCCACAACACATGACAAGATTTCATACTCCGATTGCCACCCCTTGTTCCAGTGCTACCATCTCCTCGGTATGTCACCTTGTGCTCCTTCCTTTGCTTCTTCTTAACATCACTTTCTTATTGCAACTTAGTAAACACCTATTGTACACTTTGTGGTGAGTCCTTGCAGCCATTGCTGGATGGATGCTACTCATATGAATTGGATGTCGCTGCTTAGGTAATCACATAGGCATGCCCGTGCCATGACTCTCGCCCATGTCCACGTCCTGCACCTCTTCCATTGGCCCGATGAGATCCGCCCACTACAGTTGTTGTACCAACTCCATTTTCTCGCATGTGTCTGGCACCAGTCCAACACTGGGACCTTGACATCAACATCATTGACACTTTCATTCCAAAGGCGAATCCGAGCGCATCCTTGCCAAGTTCATCCAAAAGGTAATCCAATCCATGCTGCAGTCTCGTTGCTGACGATCTGGGTGTCCCTGTGAACCTCATGCCTGAACTCAAAGAACAACAGGACTATGTCAGGAGAGTGGCCTTCCCCATGTGGCCATCTTGAATGCTGTTGATGCACCCCATACAGACCGTACTAACTTACACTAACCTTGCATATACTCCCCACTGTTGGACCAACCCTCAACGTCATACCCAGTTTTCACTGGGCCTCAATGGTCCATAAGTGGCATCACCATATGTCATCTTGAGCCCTCTGTACCGCTCGTCAGTAATGTGTCACTGTGGTCCATGTTGTGGACTTGGGACCGTGGTGCCAGAAATGGATAGTCCCTGACACTGAGGAAGAAAATCTATTTTCAGAAGAGGCCATCGACACTGGCTGCAATGCAGGGTCAACTTGAACAAAGCTCTTTCATACTGGATAAATCATGTAACGACCCTTTTTCCTACTATACCTTATGAGGGAACTTGTGTCGTTGTGAGTCTAACCAATGGTAGGATTCGTGATCCTAGAGGCAACAGAGGATGTATATCATTGAAGGGGAATAAGAACAGAAGTGAATAAGACTAAGGTCTGTACTACTATTAGTACGACTATATATACTAAGAGAGACCGTGCACAGACCAAGCTATGCTAGAGGCTATACTGACCATAAGTAGTTAAAAGTATGTCCACTGGATACCATGAGGTGATAAGAGAGATAAGAGAGACTATTGCTATAGGCTCTAGATAAGAGCGGTTATTGCTATTGGATGATAAGGGAAAGTGAGTCAAGAGGAAAAACATGAGGCGACGATAAGGATGCAATGTGTTTAGCATGAGGTGCATAGCCGAGATAAGAGATAAGATCATGTGATGAGGGTCACATGATGGCATGTGACTAGATCATGTGACCTTAGTCACATGATTGCTGTTGACAATGTGTTGAATATATGTTTGGTATTTCTGTAATAGATTAGCAATGATTAGGAAAGTGAAGTGTAATGAAATTTCCAGTAGTGTCAGCATTCAGGGATCGCTATGGGGCGCTATAAGGGCGAGCATTACAAATCATCTCTATCGTGCATCAATCATTCAGGTCTTTTGGACTCATGGACACTTCTCAGGATATCCCCGAGTGCTGCTTGAAGATACTATTTACTCACTTGTACCAGTACACTTACATTCGACTTGTCATATCCAATAGATTGATTTGACATGGATACCTGAGAATGAACTTGGTGGCACATGAAATATTAGCTGAAGTTTTTGAATGTCGGAAGCACTATGGATCAGTTGATAAAACATTGGGATTCAGTGCGGAAGACACTGATTTCTCATAGACCAAATGTCATGAATCAGCGTCAAGATTTGACATAAATTTAAGTGACGGACACTGATTTCCAATGACATTGACAATGATTCCTATTGATTTGGACACTAATCTACAGTGGCTTTACTATTTACAGTGTTAAGTAATGGATTGAGTATCTCGCTCGAAGCCTGATCATCGCGCTGGTATTTTAAACAGTTGGATGCTATTGAAGTGTGCCTTCACTGTACTCTCATGATTGCAATGCTCCATCATGGCACCAGCACTCGGTTCGGACCATTCACCATCGATATTCATCTTTCACGGACATATACCAGCTATGCATGGTGTACGCCGTTTACGGAAGCACCTTCAATGGCACTGGCAGGTGCACTGCCTGTGTCAGCGATGTGACCGTGCCAGACATGTCTCACTCGAAACGCCTCATTCACAGGGGACTGCAGTACCCTGCTCCCCCGCCATCTTTGGCCTCGGTGAAACACCGTTCACTATTTCATGACTCATGGTTCATTGTGCTGATCGTTTTGTTCGTCAGCCATTGTTGATCGCGCACGTGCCCACACACTTCCTCTCCCCCCTCAATTGATGTGTTGTGATGCATTTCGAGTTCACTCGCGCAGTTCGCAGGTTCATTGGGTGATTCTGATGGCACAGGTGAGTTGTCTGGGTTGTTTATGGACTGTTCTCGGCGCTGACTGATTCATCCGTAGTGAACCCCTCACCCTTACCCAAGCCAGGGCTTCAAGCCGGGCCGGGCCCCCATTCACGGCTTGGCAGGGCTCGGGGCTCGGCCTTGACTTTTGTCAAGCCTGAGCCCTTGAAAGCCGGGCCCAAGCCGGGGCTTTTAGGCCGAGCCGGGCCGGCACAACACTATGGATAGGTCAGGTCAACCCCCACTCAAAAAGCGGACACAACAGCGAACTACTACAGACGACCCAAGTGCGCATACCTTGAATTCGGTGACCGAGCAAGGTCAGCAGATCCCAATGTCTTTCGTCACTGCCGGAACACCGTCTTCCCTGATCCAGCGTTCAGGATTGAACCCCTTGGCAGGACCCCAGAGTGCTGTCGAGCGATGGACGGTACCGAAATGTGATCGACGAGCTGTCCATACCGGGCGTGTACGGACTTGTTCAACGGTATCATGTCGTCCACCGTTGCCTGTGCTCAATGGGACTTGAATATTTCGCCAACTGGTGGCCATGAATGCTTTCTATGCGTGTAAAACGAGAGAACGGAGTATGGATATGAAGTGTTTCGTGTACGGCAGCATCGAGGTATGAAAGTCCGTTGAGAAGTTGATCATATATATTGGGTCAGCCCCGAACTCGAGACTCGGAATATTGGTGATACATTACTTTGTTTCAGAGGACTTGCATACCGTCAAGCTGACAATTAGAGTTAATTAAACAATAAAATGCTAGATGGCTTACGCCGAGAATGGTAAATGAGCAGACGTTCTAAGACGTGACGTCATTTGAGAAGGCATACTTAAATATCACCTTCTTGAAGTGTTGATCCTTTCACCGGTCTTGCCGCAACCATCATTCCGATTTCCTCTCGTTAAACACGACGCGACACAGATAGCATTGGCCACTACAGTGACTCAGTGTCCTTCGTCGACTTGATGGCACCTTCGCTCCACTGATCATCCGTGCACAGCACCCTTGCACTCAGCTGACGTCGGTCATGTATGGTGGCCAGTCGGATGATGCGGTTTGTGTGGGTGGCTCACGTTCAATGACCTCAGTCAAGCATGTATGCGTCGAATGGTCTAAGGGTGAACGTTTGAACAGTAAGCTGGTCCTTGGTAATAGCGACGAGCATGCGACGTGTTCGGGGTGATCGGAGCTGGCTATATGCGTGTGAATCAGCACGCACCCACTTGATCTGCGCCGGCAAAGCGCTAGGTTGTAACCCTCCACGGTTCGACCATTGGCCTGAGCTGGCTATGTATATGCGCCTTGCCTGCCAGTGATCCAATCGAATCTACAACATCGGGTAGCCTACGCTCGAGTTATTCTCGATCTCCGCGATCCCAAGCGCAGCTGTCTGTGCCTGGAATAATCGTCTCGACGATCTACTCCAAGAATGCGATAAAGGCCGAAGTTTGAAAACACTGCATAGGAGCTTCACTCGTTGTTCTAGGAATGACGGAACAGGGAGGTCGTGGAGACAATCATATAGCTTCGTGACAGAAGTAAGCGAAGATGCTCGCAATGTTGCAGTAAGGATCTCGTGCATTTTAGCATCTTGGATGGCCAGTGGAATATGCGACGTCGATAGTTGTTTGAATACCGCGCTTACTTCCTCTACTACCAATTGATTCACCATTTCCCGGAAACACTCGCTAGCGTCCGTGATGAAATCGAGTGTTTCCAAACGTTCACACATGACGCGGTAGATCGCGAATCCTAGGACCACGAACCCCAGACCAACTTGATCAAGAGGGTCAGGCCTACGAGTCATACACACAAGAACCAAAAATGATACTCACCGCTAGCGGCAAACAAGGCATCTTCCCAAGAGCGACTCATAAATGACGCTTTTGCCCACTCCCTCAAGAGCGGTGTGGGGTTTGGTGAACTGAGGGTTCGGTTGGAGTGACGACTCAGATCCTCCGTGTGAGTCACATGAGACATCATCACTGCTTCAAAGCCTTATCACTTGTGCTTTCGGGAGTGAGGAGGTTCGA
The DNA here is from genome assembly GCA_038093095.1 of Boletus insuetus. Classification (NCBI taxonomy): domain Eukaryota; kingdom Fungi; phylum Basidiomycota; class Agaricomycetes; order Boletales; family Boletaceae; genus Boletus; species Boletus insuetus. The sequence continues at coordinate 8,760 of JBBPRQ010000652.1, read as the reverse complement.
ATAATTGTGAACGTGAACATCGAGAGCGAAGAAGGGCGCCACGCGTGTCATGTCCAAGGATCATCGACCGTCGATCGAGCAAACCGATACAACAGGTTCAATCGTCGACAACCTCTGCGCCGCATAGTTGTAGTCGAAGTACTCGTTGGTGATCCGAGATGCTACATTACAACACATCGAGTACACGTACATTGTCCAAAATATCAGCCAGCGAGACGTCTTCCTGAAACTGTACCGTAATCAAGCTATCCGCCGCGACCCGCCTATAGTCCAAAGTGCGTCGACCCGTCGATGCCAGTGCCACCAAGAGTGCACCGAATGGCTGTCTAAGACGGGCAACGAGCCGTCGGGCTCGCGTCTCCTTGTCCATCGGTGTCATACGAACGGGAACAGGGTGTAACGGCAATTCAGGTTCAGCGAATGACGACGCATCGTCGTCCATTTCCTCGTCATCGATCTCTTCACCGTCTGTGAGTGGGGAGGGGGCCGGCGCAACATTGTCCTCTATGAGCGCACTGCCATGTATATCTTCGCGCTCCAGGACAGTCTCCAACCACGGGTGAATCAAATACAATGTCTTCATCCGTTTTAGGTCGTGTCTCGTCTTGATTTCTACCACCCCAAACGCAACAGTATCCGCGCGATAAACACGACCTGAACGCGTCCGATAAGGTGTAAGAGGTGGGAGTTGGAAAGCGATGCATGGAAGTTTCATCCGACTCGCTGCAAACCAGGGTGGGGAAAGTTCGTTGAGACGTTCGTACAATTTCAGGGCTGAGTCGAGGTCGAATGAAGATGACTGGGAAACAGTGATGTGTTTTTCCATCTCTGCGTCCGAGATGGTTGGCGGGAGGTGCAACGTCACTGGTCCGCTGAATACAGTGATATGGGCAGGCAGGCAACTATTGAAGCTTCCAGATTCGCCAGTCCATGCAAGGATGCTCGCATCTCCTGATCCGGTGAGAATATGTGCCAATAAACGTCCGAGAGAACCTTCCCCTTCGCCGTAGATTGCAGGTATACCGGTAACCGAGAAAATGCCCAGTAACGAATATGCAGCATCTTCTACTAGCGTCGTCTCTCGGGTCGAGGCAAGACATAACTTTTCACGGATGCTCGTCAGGCCTGGATGAAGCGCCATCAATTGTTGTGCAGACACCCCGGTGGCGTGCTCCATCTCTGAAATCACTTCTGGCGATTCTTTGTGGTTTGGCAATTGTAGATCAAGATAAGGGGTCCAATCCTCGGTGTAGAAGTGGATGGTTTTAGAGGCAACATATTCCTGGAGAGTCCAAGCACGGGTATTCCAGATACTTCTCACGAGCGCGCCTCGCTGCGATGATGAACGAACGCCACGGAGGAAGACAATCATCATGGCCGAGCCCTGGTACCACTTGAACATGGCCACCAAGGCCTCCTGGAGGACAAAGTTATCCGATTTATCGATACAGCATGTATCGCTCCATGCCCAATCGAATCCGGCATCCCGAACGATCCTGCAGAATGTTTGTAGCTTATCGTGGGTCGGAGACTCCTCCAGGTCATACACCGCTATATGTACCACCTGCTTGAACAGTGGTTCGTTGTCTTCCCATTTGTGCGACAGCATGACATAGCGGAAGTACTCTCGCACTTCGCGCTTGATCCGGACGTAGTCAATGCGTGTTGTTGTGGATGACACAAGCTCTTTGAAAATCGGAAGGGATTCAAACGCAGAAGCTTGCTCGGTCCTATTGTGGAGATGACCGGTGGTTGTGTTGATGAGCACGCGCGGTGAATGACGTAGAGTCCGATGAACAATTTTGCGGATCGTCGCTCGTGTGCTCGATGGGCTTATGTACTGATCACCGTATCCTGCCAAATAATGTAAACATCTTTATCATGGTAACAAGGGTACAACTCACGTTGAACGTCCGGATCGGGTGACTCTGCCATCTTCGTGAGCATCGTCTCGAACGCATCGGCTGCATTGTCATAGTCTCCACCCTCGTGTAGAGCGGCATATTTCACCTCGTAACCCCATGGAGACAACGGATCGAGTGCAATCACCTGATTATGATACGTCAACAGGACTAACCCGCATGGTGTGAAATTGAAGTACCTCGTTTGCATCATCTACGGCCTCTTTCCACGATCCGGTTGCTAGTCGTGCTTTGCTTCGCTTGATGAGGATCGCTTGGGGGGAGGAGAGGCTCAGAGACAACATAGTAGAATAGTGGGAGACAGCCTCGTCATATCGCTGGAGGCCCACTGCTGTATCTCCGAGACGCTCCAGTTTCTTTGAGGAACGTTGCCCGAACACTTGCAAAAAATAAACAAATACACTATACGGGATAGCACCACGGCTGCTTACCATGAACCCATTCCAGATGTTCGCCATGCCCTCCCAATTCAGTCTTCAATTCGTAGAAACACCTGGCTGCATCGTTGATGCGACCCGCTGCATCCAAGGCTTCACAGAGTCGCTGTCGAATCGTGATGTCGAGATTTTCGAATTTCCATCCGGTTATCTGTCAGGGCCGGTGAGTGAGTTTTGATACGTCGAAATACATCCAATAACATACCAGTGATATCGCAAAGAGCGGCCGCCAAACGTGGTCTCGTAATCGGGCTCGAGCACATTCGAACGACCGTATCGCAGCCTCATAGTCACTGGACTCCATCTGCGAGTTTCCAAGGAGAAGATACATATAAGCCTTCCGAAACTGTCAGTTGCAATATTCGCCGTGTGGTAACGTGTTGTGCACGTACCTGAACCATGTAGCAGATAGAGTTGAAGGAGACGGTGGCAATGAGGTCGTCTACGCGCGATATCGCATCAGGATGTTCTCCGGCTATGAACACGATGATAGCCTAAGAAATATGAGTAGTTGAATGGTAACCGAACGTTGAAGACACAGACCTTAATAAGAAGGAGGAATGTAACATGAGACGAATGGAAGTGCTCGAATGCAATGTCGCAGGCACGATAGGCCTTGTCCTTTTCCCCTTGGCCGACATGGGCTACACTTTTTGCAAGAAAGGCGATGATGGACGGCTGAATATCAAGCGCCTTGCATAAATGGGCGTCAGCATGTCAGTGATTGTGAGAGTAAAGTGATAAGCACCGTTTCGGCGTCTTCGAGCGATGAGTCCCACTTTCCCCGACGAGTCCGCACGAGAGCTCGACTGGCGAATAGATGATGAGCAGGATTTAGAGACTCGGATATAGCTGTAGTCAAGAGGGCCTCTGCATTTTCGAGTTGATTGTACTTCCACGAGTCCAATACAGCGTCGTCGATCTGAATGACAGGTTCCTGGAGAGTCGGGTGTAGAGGAGACGACGAGATTGAATCCTATGCGGAACGATGAACAAGAAAGTTACTGAGATACGTCCTAATCCAATGAGACAACGCTTACAATTATATGAGACACACGTATGATGCCAATTTTCCCATCATCTCCACCAAATACGAGAGATTGGTCGTCGGGAGGGAATGCGATGGACCGTATGTATTGAGTGTGTTGAATAAGACCGACTTGAGCATGTGTCGACGTGTCCCAAAAAGTGATAGTACTCTTCGTAGAATAAGCCATGAATTCCCCATGCTTTGGCAGGGCAATGCACGAGAAGCGGTTGCTGTCGGGGACAGGCCATTCTGCGACTGCTGATCTGGTGGCTGTATCGAATTGCCTGATTGTATTATTGGATACGACAAAGAGGTGGCTGTTGAGCCAGACGAGACCAGTGTTGAACCACGGGGTTACTTCTACATCAATGTTGACGAGTAAGCGGCCATCATTGCTGCCCCAGACACGAACGGAGTTCTCAGTGGCTGTCGCGATGCGATCCCCTGTCGGCGAGAATTTCGCTGCTCTCGCATCCCTGTGGCGGAATGTTTGCACTTGTTTCTTGGATACGACGTCCCAAACGATGATGACTCCGTCGTCGGAGTACGACGCTGAGACGAGTCTCTTTGAGTCGGGCGAGAAATCGACGGCGGTGATGAGGCGGGTATCCTTGTGCTTGAAGACAAGCTCGTATGTCTTTGCGTCCCAAACGGTGACCCCGTCCCCGTATGACCATGTCCCCGCTGCGATCCACTTGCCATCATTCGACACGGCGAGACAAAAACACTCGTCACTTCCTGTGCTCAGTGTTGCCATTTGTTTACTGTCCTCCACCCTCCACACTCGAGCATCGCTGTCATGGCCGCTCACGATATATCCCCCATTCGTTGAGAATGCCACCTCCCATAACTTGCTACCGGTGTCGATTTCGATCGGTTGGAGATGATCTAGTCCAATGCTCAGCATACAGGCAACAGCACCTCGTCAGTACACACCAGTCTTCGTCATCGATAGCGCCATCAGTGGTTCAATGTAGCCAAGTCGTAGCGACAAATCAACGAACAAGTTGTGGTTTGTTGTCCTTCACACCATATACACATTACCCTTCATGATATAGATCAGTATCTCACGCTCCTTCACCCCTCGTGTTTTCGGTGCCTTTGTAAGACGATGTACAGGTGAGGAAAGTAGATGAAAGTCACGAGCGGACATGGGGGTTGATCCTGGCGGTGGCTGCTTGTCAAGTATGTATGGGAGAAATGGGGACTCATCTGGGGTAAAATCGCTCTAACAACCTACTCACGAACTGGGTAAGGAAGAGCATGACATACATGCCGAACGCTGCAATCGGGCACTAGGCCTGCTTCTTGGGGTGAAACATGTCTCCTTTATCTTGAAATCGTTCAGTAGGGTCGAAGTGGTGACGATCTCTCGCAGACATTCTTCGTATGCACTTTTTGGCGACACAGTGCCTTGGTGTCATTGGGAACTCCACTTAATCCCAGAAATCCATCTCTGCACACTGTTCTCTCAACCCCGATGATCTATGACAATGAGCTTGATCGACGCCAGCCTTATCCTGGTCAAACCTTCGGTCTCCCGTTGGCGACGACAAGTTCCAATCCAATTCAGATTTCTTCGCGATACTCTGCTCGGCCTGTGCGAAACGCACAGTTTTTCAACCGCCCGGAAATCTCTGTCGGCAGAACCCTAGTGTCCAGACCGTTTCATGCACCGCTAGTGCCAAAGGTCATACTTTCCTCCATCCCATTTGTCTCATCTCTCAATACAGGTCATTGATACGAGCGGCCTCGTCCTTTTGGGAATGGACTGTTGACACGTCCATGTACACGCTTCGTCACGGGAAGCAACCCGTCATTCGCCAAGCGACGCCCGTTTGCCCCTTCCTCTGATCAGAGTACAGTGTAGTTTATACATTTCGCTAGTCGCGGACCTTGGTTGCTGAAGCTGTAATGACGTTGCAGTATTGGAAGAGCGAAATCGACGTCAGGGGATAGCGAGTGGTAGTGTGTGTCCCATCGGGTCCCCATGACGGATGGTCCAAGCCCAGTTTACCCACGACGCGTCAATCTCGTGATGAATCCCCACTATGCAAAGGGACCAATTCTTCACTCTTCGTTCGTCCCCATTATCCAACCCTCCTCGCGATGTTCAAGCTCCGCGTTGAGCCTGTTAGATTCCATGGTGCAATGTAGTCATCGATAGGTGGGACGAGTACTGTGTCTATTCATCTTCGACAGGTACCTCTGCTTCACTCACGTTTGGATGCCCTGATAAGCGTCACTTTCCAGTTTCTCCTGGTCGTTGGCCGGCAAAGACTGATACGTATGAGGCGATAACACTCAATCTGGTACTACAAAGGCTCGTCTCGGCTTCGCATACATTGTGGAGCTCACACCGGGCAGACAAATCACACGAACCCAACGATCCGACCGACAGACTCATGTCATCATATACGGCATAGCACCGTAGAGACGGAGTAAGCTGAGCCACCCTAGGCAGGATGGCAGGGGAAAGGTTCATCGTTACCGGCAGCCCCGATGATCAGTTAATTTAATTACCGAAAGGTCGCTCAAATCTGCTGTAGTTCCAAATGTAAATGGATGCATCCGCTCCATCGGTGATAACGTTCGACGTCACGTTAGATAAGTACCATTAAATTGACTGTCATCTAGGGATACTACTATTAGAGGCTATCACCAGGCATCGTATACTTGGCGATGTGCCAGGACATCCTGACGACAGTTCCCTACCAAGGCGAGCCGACAGGCCGTTCCTTGACACACCACACTTTATCGTGGGTCGATACATACAGTCGACTCCCTCAGCACATACCCCTCTGGAGAAGCCCTAGAGTATGTGTTATCAAGGAGTATGTGTTACCATTACCAATGAGGTTGTATGGTGAACCAAGGCGATTTTACCAGAATGCTATGAATTATGTGGGATCATTATGTAAAGCGTTAGGAGGAGTCGACTGTAGTAGTTTTCCTCATTGCATGTGCTGTATATCTACCAACGAGTGGAATAGTCTAACAACCAAAGATAGTGAAGGTCTTGCTGGAAACCTGATCGTCGCGCTGGTGCTCTAAACAGTTGGATACCACTGAAGCGCGCCTTCACCGTACACTCTACCATGGCACCAGTACTCAGTTCGGACTGCTGACCATTGATATTCATCTTTCACGGACATATACCAGCTATGCATGGCGTATAAGCATCTTCAATGGTAGGTGCACTGTTTGTACCAAGTTTCGGCGATGACCGTACTGGACACGTCTCACTCGAAACGCCTCACTCGCAAGGGGACCGCAGTACCCTGCTCCCCCGCCACCTTTGGCCTCGGTAAAACACCGTTCACCATTTCGATCACCGTCTCGGGTCCATCCCGAAGCTCAAACACAAAGTGTTTCACGAGAACCGATAGCACGATCTGTATGTATAGGTCAGGTCAACCCCCACCCAAAACGGACGCAACAGCGAACAACAGACGACCCAAGTGCACATACCTTGAATTCTGTGATCGCGAATCCTTTGCCAAGACATGTCCTGGGACCATCGAGAAAGGTCAACAGATGTCGATGTCCTTGGATCTCTTTCGCCGCTGCCGGAATACCGTCTTCCCTGATCCAGCGTTCAGGATTGAACTCCTTGGCATCAGGACCCCAGAGTGCCGTCGAGCGATTGATGGACGGTACTGAAACAGACAGGTAGGTCCCTTTCGCGACCGAAATGTAATCGACGAGCTTTCCAGACCGGGTGCGTACGGGCTTGCTCAACGGTATCACGTCGTCCACCGCAGCCTGTGCTCGATAAATATTTCGCCAACTGGTGGTCATGAATACTTGCCATGCGGGTAAAACCAGAGAATGGAGGGTGCATACGAAGCGTTTCGTGTACCACAGCATCGAGGTAAGGGAGACCGTTGAGAAGTTGATCATACGTTGGGTCAGCCCCGAACTCGAGAAGCTCCGCTCGCAGTTTGGTTTGGATATCCGGGTTCTTGGAGAGTTCAATCAACGCCCACTGATACAAATTTCACCCGTGAATGTTAGTAATACATTGCTTTGTTTTAGAGGGCTTGCATACCGTCAAGCTGACTAAAGTGGTGATGAAAAATTGTGAGTCTGGTTCGATTCGGATGCTAGACTGACTTACTCGACGTGGATTCGTAGCCAGCAAGAAGTAAAACCTTGGCCTAGGCGAGAGTAGTCAGTGAGATATCGGTCGATGTAACATTTCGATTCATACTTGTGCTATCACCTCTTCACGCATCAAGTGGCGCTGACCACCTTGGTCTTCCGCCTTGACTAGACGGGTCGGGTCATGTCACCAAACATCGGAAGATATGCAGACATACTTAGGAGACCAAGGATAGACTTCTCCTCGCTCTCACTCAGGGTACCAGCTGCTTTCTCTTTCCTCGATTTCATGAGGAACGCATTTGAAATTTCGCCCATCGTATCATTCAGTCTCTGCCAATGCTTCGACCGTGCTATCGGGAGTCTCAGCAACCATGGGAATACCTGGGCGAGCATAACAAAGAACAAATCAACGGTCTGGTTGGCACTGCCAACCGAGTTGAAGGCTTCTTCCACCAGGGTTTTTTTGCCATCCAGCGAACCAAAGTGATGAGAAAATCCGGCTATGCCGATCGTGTCGAGACTAGTCAAATTTAGTTAGACGCCATGATGATAAACCCAGAAGTGCTTTCATACGAGATATGATTCATCCTAGTCTCACATCAGCTTGTCAGCTGGTGATCCATCATTCATCATTCACATACCAATTCTGGACCTCAATCACAGCGTCACCACCACCACGTTCTTCAATCAAGGAGTCCCAGCCTCCTTTAGCCTGAACATCTTTCCAGGGAAGTCTCAACACTCGGGAGATTGGATGCAAACCTTGTAAGCCGAATCGTAGAAGACGGAGGTTAGATTGCGAATGGCAGCATTATTAAAAGCTGGAGTCAAAGTCTTCCGTTGTCTGTATCGGATCCTTTCAGAACGAGTATCCCACAACAAAAAAGGGAACACTGACCTTCGGTGGCCCTCCCCTCTCGCAGTCAATAGGCTGCCCTTGCCTACCTGTGCAACTCTGATGAGCACACGCGACGATCACCAAGCCTTGCTCCAAATCTCCACTTACGATGCCCTCCGTAGCAATCTTTGCAAAAGGTGTTTGTATGTATGTCCATGGCTCTCCCCCGTAGAGATGCGCTACGGCTTTGGGGTCGCAGAGGACGATCCTTGTGTTTCCCAGTATCCATGGGATCTCGTACGCCCCACCATATCCTTCCGCCCATTTCTCGTATACCTCCCCAGAGTCAGTGGACAAGAGAATTGCTTTACTGACACCCCACAAGAGGGAGGGGCTCGATGGGCCACGGAGCGCGGTCGTTTTCAG
>JBBPRQ010000651.1:0-18331 GCA_038093095.1 Boletus insuetus | reverse complement strand
GTATTCACTCAGAACAGCCTTCACCTCATGGTACCCAGTAGATATACTCTTAACTACTTACAGATAGTATAGCCTCTAGCATAGCTTGGTCTGTGCATGGACTCTCTTAGTATATATTGTCTTACTGCTAGTAGTGTAGACTCTAGTCTTATTCACTTGTTATTCACCTGTTGAATCCCCTGTTCATTCCTCCTATTGTTGCTATACATCCTCTAATTCCTTAGGATATCAAATCCTACTATTGATTAGGCTCACAACGTCACAAAGTCCCTTATAGAGTTCATAGTGGGACCAAGGGTTGTTACAATCACAGCATCATGTACAAAATGGTAACAGATCTGGATATGTTTGGAATGTTTTTTGGTGACTGGGTTCTGCACAATAAAGAGCAATTCTTGATTGTCACCACAAATGGGAATGGGGCCAAGTGATAGCCGAGTTCTCCCATCATTTGATGAATCCAAATAGCCTGGCATGTACAGTCGCTCAAGGCCATATACTCAGCTTCCATAGAAGACAGAGCTATGGTTTTTTGTAAGTGTGAGTTCCACAAAATCACACCATCCGCAAATTTCAGGTAGAAACCTGTTTGCAAGTGAGACATGACTTTGTCTTGTCCCCAATTAGAATTGGTGCAAGTGATAATGCCTTTGCCGGTTTTTCCACTATATATGAGAGAATAGTATTGGGTACCAAGAAGGTACTGGCAGATGTATAGAGCCTTGTTCAGATGCTCTTCTGATGGGTTTGCAGACATGCAGGTGAGTTGGGTAACTGCATATGAAATATCAGGTCTTGTTCCGATCATAAGATACAGCAATGATCCAATAACCTGTTGGAATTGTGTCCGAAGTTCTGGTTGGACAGGTAGATCATTCTTCTCTGGGTAGTAGCCCTGAGGGAGAGGGGTGTTGGCAATTTTTGCATTAGTCATACCACATCGCTCAATGACTTTGTCGAGGTATTCTTGCTGGTCTATCTTAATTGTTTGACCATCTTGATGTATGTTCATTCTTAGAAATTCATGTGTTTCTCCTAAGTCGCAATAGTCCCATTTCTTCATGAATGCAGCCTTAACCTTGTCTACAAAAGGTTTGTTGGAGCCGCAGAAGATGGTGTTGTCTATGTAGATAATTGCTAGGACGAGCTCTTTGCCTTTGCAATAAATAAATAGGCCAGCATCTGTTTTCATGAAGCCCAGTTCTTTCATGGATTTGTCGAGTTTGCGCCACCAAGCTAGTCCGGCTTGCTTAAGGCCGTATAGGGCACATAGTAGTCTCAAGACTTTCCCTTTGAGGTGAGGGGGCATAAAGCCTTCAGGGAAGTCCATGTATAATTCTTCATCCAGTTTGCCATATAGATCAGTGGATTGGACGTCGAGACTGGTGATGTACCAGTTCTCTATTGCTGTGAGGGCAAGCATGCACCGCACTGTCTTGAAGCATATGACAGGAGAGAATATTTGATCGAAATCAATCCCTTCTACTTGGGAGAAGCCTTTGGCAATGAGCCAGGCTTTTTTTCTTCCATTGGTTTTTACATCAAACACCCATCAATTTTTAATAATCTTTCTATTTGCAGGTTGGTCCACAATTTTATAGACTTTGTGGTCTTTGAGTATTTGTAACTTATTATTGCAGGCTTTGCGCCAGAGGGTTTGTTCCTTTTGTGGTAACTTGAGGATGTCATGGTATGTCCATTCATGATAGTTTACATTTGACTGTTCCATTTCCAGTGGGAAGGCATGGCTGCAGAGGTATGAAACCAATGCGTCTCCCCCTTCCCTGGTTATGTGCTCTACGTCATCTTCCAATGGAGTTGGGGATGGAGGCATGCCACCAGGAACAACGGATAAATCTGATGGTCCAGCTGGTGCTTCTCCGATGAGTCTGTGCCAATCAGAGGTGCGTTCGATGTCTTGAAGCTGCTTAAGTGGGTCGCGGTGTTCCCCATATACATTTCCGGGATGGAAGGAGGTGTGGCGCTCTCACTGTGGGCATTCTGGGCGAGCAGGTGGAGGTGGAGGTCGACGACAGGGAGGGGTAACCAGAGGTGGAGTAATCGGCCTGGGGGCCAGGCGATGATGGACAGTAGGAGGAGCAATTTCTGCATCTGACTCCAAGTCCAAGGGTGTTGAGTCAGAGTCCGAAGATTTGTCATTGTGAGAGTGAGAACACAGCAGGTGGTTAACCAGCAGGTGTGGCTGAGCCTTTGAACATCTCAGGAAGAGGTATTCATCGAAGATGGCATGGGCCAATGTGTGTAGTGTATTATTAGGGCGCATGAATAGATAATTTGAGTCACTACCAGCGGATACGCCCAGGTAGATCATCAGTTGCAATTTAGGCTGCAATTTGCCTTTGCAAGTCTCAACAGGTAAGTGGACGTAAGCGCCACAGCCAAAAACCTGAAGATGTGAAAAAGTAGGCTTCTCGCCTGTGAGCATCTCGGATGGCATTATCCATTGGAGCTGAGCTGAAGGGGTGCAATTATACACATGAAGTGCATGTAATACCGCGAACTCCCAATAGGAATTGGGCAGGCAAGCCTGCAGTTGCATAGATTGTGCTTTATCCATAAGAGTATGGATTAGGCATTCTGCACATTCATTCTGCCAGTGAGCATAAGGGGCAGATTGATTGTTGAATGTGTATGCCATTATTGCGCATATACTCAGTGAAAGCTTTGGAGGTGTATTCTCCACCTGCATCAGAGCGCCAGTGTTTTATTACAGTGTTGAACTGAGTTCACATGTAGGCATGGAATTGCTTGGTTGCTTTGAGCATTTGATCCTTAGTCTTAATTAGGACCAACCAAGCCATGGAGGTATAGTCATCATAGAAGACGATGGCATACTTGTACTTGTGGTATGATTCAATTTCAAATGATTTTAACTCAGAATGAATTAATTCAAAGGGAGCGCTTGCACACTTCTTGCTATGAGGGAAAGTATGGTTTGGTTGTTTACCAAGCTCACAACCAGAGCATATAGGAGTGGTGGACAGAATATCGACATCTGGGAAGTCCTTTATGTGCTTCTTTGCAGTGCAGAGCACTTCACATGATGGATGGTCTAAATGGCGGTGAAGGAGTTCATAGTCTACAGAGGCCATAGCCAATAAGTCGGCTTGAGGACAAACAGTGGGTGCACGCATCCAGTACATAGTGTCGCCATGAGAGTGGAAACTTAGTACCATTTGCTTAGTGCATTTATCAAATATATTGATATGACCGGCGGTGGTCTGGAGCGTCATGCAGGCATTGGTGAGTAAGGTGCCCATGGAAATGAGCTTTACTTTGCACGAGGGCATGTAAATGACCAGCGATAACCACACAAGTCTACTTTGAAAGCAAATAATTACTGTACCTTTGGCTTTAATTTGCACACAACCATTGGCCGTTTGAAAGTAGGTAGGTTGCGTAAAAGCAGAATACTCTATAAGATCATTTAGATCATTGGTGAAGTGTGATGAAGCTCCTGAGTCAAGGAGCCACATGTCATGAGGAAGGTGGTTGTCACGTTCTCTTTCCTTTCCTTTACTCTTAGTTGTTTGCTTAATACAGTGGTCACACATAGAGAAGGGAGGAGTAGTACTAGCAGTGCCTGCTAGAGACAGACAAAGGAATAGAGGGACTTGCCACTGGGCGCTGTCATCAAAGAACTGCGCAATGTAATCGTCCACCTCCATCTCCTTGCCAAGGCTGATGGTATCATCATCATCCTCTGAATTGGAGAGAATCTCAACGATTCTGGGAGTCTCCATGCGCTCTATGAGAGAGGGCACGGAGGGGCCAGCGTGGTTGGAGGGGATGGTTCGAGTGCCAAAGGCACTGTCCTCATTGAAAGCGGAGTGCTGGATTACTTATGTACGTTGAAGGGATGTATGATGGAAAAGCCAGTTGCAAAACGTCAAATTCAATTTGATTGTAAACTACCCTTCGCTAAGTATATCAGCAATGTTGTCTGACAAGCATACTAGTCTCCTAAAGGCCCTGCCATGGTGATGCCAGCTATGTGCACAATATGAGAGTGGATCCAAGGGCTGCCATACTATTCAATCACTTACTTGACAGTCCCTCATGCCTCTCCACCTGAACATTGTAGCATGGAAATTTGATGCTGCAACATCACAACTTGCGCCTGCAAAGTGGCATTGGAAGGCTCATTCACTGCTGGGACTGCTGAAGAGGCTGTTGCCCCAGATGCGGTAGCCTGTGTCCACGCCACAGTGACCTCTGGAGCCTGCACAATGGGGGTGGTGTTAGTCACCATTGGACATAAAGAGAGCAATAAAAGGTTGTGCAGATTATCAAAACCTTTATAACCCGGCACTGACTAGTCCATTTGACAGGCTTGGGAACCATGTGCCCATAGTGTCAACACGTGTCTGTTGTTGCATCAGCATATGCAGGTCACATTGGGTTAGCTGAATCACAGGACATCCGTCGATGTACAAAAAAGGAAAAGTGCCATTTGGTGGTTAGAAGGACCAATCAGAGCACACAAAGCCCATAAACAATACATTGCAACTGGTATCATACCATTCGACCTTCCAAATGCAGCCCCAGTGGGGAACCTAAGGAGGGACTATAAGTACTGAGCATGCAAGATGAGGAAGAGTAGACTTGTACGATGTACCTTCAATGTTCCCGTCTTCCTCTTGAACTCAAATGGGAAATATTCCTCAGCCTCAAAGATGAGCCTGATGTCTATCACTATGTGCTGGTTGCAAAGCGCGTCCAAGTCTGGTTAGCATCACCAACTGTAGTCCATGCAGTACTCAACTAACCTCATGCAATAGGCTCCAGCCTTTCATTCTTTACAAGATTGTCCTGCCAAACCAATCAACGGTGAAGAGATATCTTACATTTCTCCAGAACCACCTGAGTCTTAGTGACTACAAAGTGACCGTCCTTTGCTTGGGTGTACCAGTAAATGTGGGCACTGCTGCTCTTATCTTGTACAGGTGCATGACCATCCTGTGCATGGGTGCATCAGTCAACATGCACATTGCCACCCATATCTCGCATAGGTGCCAGAGGCTGACCACCTTGATGATCCATTTCACCTACCATCACATCCCTTGCACTGTCAGAAATCCATTGTATCTTCCTCTCTTGGAGTTGAAAGATCTCAAATGTCTATATATTGGATTAACTGTGTTCTACACCAGTCGTATGGTGTACTTACCAAACATGGAGGTCCTCAATCGCCTCACCCACCTCCACTTATCATCTTTGGGGATGGCATCGATCAGCATTCCATTGGGTTTTGCAGGTCTTGTGAACCTGATTCACTTGTTGATGAGCTGGTCCGTAGGGCAGTCCTGCACTCCCCATCTGCAAGAATTCCTAGATAAATCATCAAGCGTTATCCTTATCCAGTGGATTGAGGAACATCACTCACCCTCTGATGTCGAGGTAAATCTCAGAATGCAAGAGCTTGTGGATCGACATATAATGGTGTTGAGTGGATGCCTTGTAATACATCATGAGAACAGCAATGATGTCTGGCTATCCACAGAATGCCTAGTTCAGTGGAGGGTCAACAATGAGAGTAAGCATACTCATCTATTCTTAATCACTGTTGATCAGCGTTCTGTAGCTGACACCTTCGCTCTCCACACCAAGGGAGAAGTTGAAATAGAGGGGATGGAAATGGTAGGGAAATGTTTTTGAGGAAGTGATGAGCGAGGTGGGCAAGTAGAGTGTATTTATGAGCGGGTTGAATATAGGTGTTGCAAGTGGATGCAAGTGGGTGAGAGTCTGGAAATGGCATATAAATGGGTTAGAAATGGCAGGGAATTGATCGTAAGATGAGTGCACCATGTTACAACTCAAAACAAGTCGAAATAGCACCAGAGGACAAGACAGGGGCAGAGGAGTGTGACATGATGGGCAATGTTGACCAAGTTTGATGTTGGGATGAGTGTACCATGGAGTTGCAATTCAAAGGCAAAGGTGGGAGTCAAGGGCAAGGGCAAGATAGTGGCAATGAGACTTGTAACATAGTCACATGATCACGCTCATCTCTGGCTTCCCACTCCTTTTATGTTCGGAGCTCATATGCATACCCGGGCCTGCGATATCCTACAACTTGTAGCGACTCCTTCAGCACTCATATACATATACACACTGCCCTGTGTATATATTAGATTAATCTGGTCAACCTGTACCTGTCCTCACTCATCATTTCCCTACCACATTCACACTACCAGGTCTACACTCATCAAGACTAACCTAACTCTACAATGCATTGTTGACCAAGCTTGCCCACCCCCAAGTTTTGACAGCTTGCTGTTCACCATCCAGCCAGGCGCGTTCCTCTGAGTTGCACATCTGTTTGACAACTTTCAGGTACCTGGCATAATCTACGTGCCAAATACCTACGCCCAAACCAACAGATTTCAATGATCCCTCTTGGTAGTCCTTTAGTGCCTGTGCAAGTGCTGTTGCACCTACAGTGTACACAGTGTCCAGGTTGGTCAAGGAGTCATCGAGGTGGAACCGCCTCTACAGTTCAGTGTCGGTCTGGAACTGATTAATGAGGAACATTGTGAATATGGATGAAGAAAACATGTGAGTATCACCCTGTTTTTTGAGGAAAGCATTGTTTTCTAACAGTTCATGGACTTTGTCAGCATGAAATCATATGTTGTCATTTTCTGGTGAGTGCAGTTCAGGTAGTAACCCGTAGACCTGGTGAATGAATCCTGAACAGTGGCATTTCAATTTCTCACAGAGTTGGAGCAGTGTCTGAGCACAGCTCGGAATATTCTTGTATAGTTTTCACTGGAAAGGTGAGAGATGGATGATTGCACCCCTCCAATTGATTGCACAGCATCACTGATGGCATGAGCCACCATCTGCTCCTGCTCCCCCTGCCTCCCCAGTAATGGAATGGCGACTGTTGTCAATAGAGAGCGATATGTCTCTCCCCATGCATGCTCAATAATTGTGTGCCACTGGACATTCAGGTTGACCACAGTGGATGTGGATGGGGCAAGCATGAAGATGGTAGCTGCAGTGGAGATGGCGGATGCAGAGGTGGGGGATAGCGCAGCTGCAGAAGATTGGATGGGGAGACAGTAGATGGATAGGCAGGGGATGGTGCAGGCGCAGATGAGGTATGCACAAACTGCCAGTAGGTGGGCACAGACAGGCTGGTGGCAGTGAGTGTGGATTGGGATGGGGCAGGTGTTAGTGCAGAGAGGGGGATGGGCGTAAGCTTGAATTGCCAGTCAGCTGGCACAGATGGATCAGGCATGGATGCGGATGGGGTGAACGCAGAGAGCATGGACGGGCTGGCGGCGGTGAGTGTGGATTGGGATGGGGCAGGTGTCAGTGCAGAGAGGGGGATGGGTGCGAACTCAAATTGCCAGTCAGCTGGTGCAGACAGATTGGGCATGGATGTGGATGGGGTGAATGCAGAGACAGCGGGCGTGGAGAGGGTGGGTGTGGAGGCAGATGCCAGTGACTCAGGGCAGTGCAGATAAGGTACCTGTGACTAATGCTGCACATTGATGTCTTGTGTCGGGTACAGCGCAAGACTGCTATATTCTGCGTAAGCGCTGGTGAGTGATTGCCATTTGCTGTACACAGATGTGGGTGGGTATAGCTGGTCGAATAATGATTCATATACATTGTTGTCGAAACACTGGTACTCAAGTCGGGCATCTGGGTCTTGGTTCTACAGGGTAATATTATCATTATGGATTCCATAATTTAGCCTCATGACATACCATGTGCACTGGAGGCATTGACAGCTGAGTGATGGATTGATAGCTGAGTGGTGGGCCGGAGGCTCGCTGAGAGGTGGAAACACGCTGAGGGTTCATTTAATATATTTCAAGTTCGAGTCCCTGATACACAGCACTGTATATGTAGATACATACATGCCTCGAGGTGTTTTCAGTGTTCTCAGATGTAAATAACTCACAAGTTGACATGGGTTTACACCTCAAATCATGGTTCACTTGACAGTAGATCGGATAAGGATCTGATATTCAGATTCCTGATCATGATAGACAACATTGCGGAAGTACTTACATGGATTGAGTACAAGATAAATAAATCACCACTGGCATAGATTAGGTCTACTTCAGATGGGTCACTTTGATGGGAGCTCAGGAACAGATCACCCAAGAGTTCCTCCTTGTTCTCCTTGTCCTCCTCCCCACTCTGATCTTGATCACCATCAACAGAGTTGTTACCACCACCAGGTACATGGTAGAGTCTGGGGCATGCCAACATACACTTGCGAACCTAATTAAGCTGTGCATTTGATATACTTAGTGCAATTAGCTCATTGGCATAGGCTGTGCAGCAAAACTCTCCATCGTCCTCAATGTTCTGCAGACCACGTGCCTTCATCACACTCACCACATTGTCCAAATGAGCACTGCAGATGGCAAGCCCAGCATCTTGTTCCTCCTTGACAGTGTTCAAATAATCCCTCAGCCGTTCAAGGGATTCTAGCTCTGATAAGGTGAGCTGGAGGCGATTTGTGATGCTCTCCTGTACCACTAACTTCGCTTGGTAAGCCTTCTTGAGGATTTTATCGGGCATTGCATGAAGTGCAACTTGGAAGTGATTCTTTCTCTGTTGATGCAGAGATAAGAAATCTTACCTACTTTCATTACACAATGTATTGTACCTTGATAACGTTCTCAAAAGTCAGGCCAATATGAGTTGGATGTCCTAGGGTGCGTGTGGTAAAGTGAAGTTCGAGGAGTGTGGCTGTTCTTCTGGGATCATAAGGATGGACATGTCTCACCATTGCTTGCTGTGCAGCAAGTGTGCGAGTGCGAACGTGCCTAGCCCATCCAGAGAATGAGGAAGAAGAGCTGTGTGAATGTATCAAGGGGGATGAGGGGATGCCAGGAGCTGCATGGGGGGACATACTTCTGGTCTGTGGATGGGATCCATGACCCACAAGGTACTGGGCACCGGAAAGCCAAGCCTGAGATGAACAGCTAAAGATGTGCCCTTTGGGACTAGGTAGGGAAGAGGTGTTTACTGAGGCACTGAGGAAAGGAGAGAGATGTGGTATAGGGGGAGGGGAAAGTTGTGGGACAGCAGTGAGAGGAGAGGGCTCCATGATATGGAAGTCCATGATCTGTGGCACAGCGCTGGTTCAAGTGAGTACAGGTTATCAACTAGCAGTCAGAGTTCTGAGTTCGAAAGACCGCAACCACACGATGAACAGACCAGGCTTTGCCGCAGCCCCATCCCTTCCCCCTCAAATATCACGAATCATGTTTCACCATAATCTCATAGCATTCAATCATTAAGTTCTTGCCAGAATTTCTGCACTACTCGATGACCTGGACTGTACTGCGAATCATGTTCCAACCTCACCCCAACCAATCTCCCAGTCAATATAAAAGGTTCTGTGGAGCTTTCTCTTGTTCGTCCATTTACTTCCTCTAACCATGTATGAGTGTGGAGGGGATTGTCCTCGCACTTCACTTCTCAGAGGGGGCTTACCCAACATTGAACAGCATGTGTGACCTATTGGGTGAATCATTCTCTGCATCTCGCAAGGATGAGCACCACCTTGCAGGTGCTCCAAAAGCGGGCCATATCTCCAAGTAAGGTGAGTAAACACTAGGGTAGGCCGCCTTCCCCCACAAACAAGACCCTTCAGGTTGCTCCTACAGTTGATATTCTCAATGCTCATGCCTCGTGTCAGCTTACCATTAGTGTCCCCCATGCACAAGCCTCATCCTTGTGTGATCCTGCCATCAGCAATTCCCAGACCTGTGCCTCATCCTCACATAAGCCACTGGGCCCAAGAGTCCGCAGAATAGCACAATATCGAGATCAACTTCCACAACCTCTCACATCAACACAATCCCCTCCAGCACCCACCTCTACCATCCACCACATGTTTCTCCATGTGTTCGACTCCTTCCACACTCAGTTCAACTACTTCGGAATCACCCGCGAATACTGGCACAGACCAACTCATGACCCAGAATTGTTTGTCTCCTTGGAGGACTTAGCAAATTTGAAATCCTGCTGGTCGGTGGACCACCCAATTACCATGAAAGCAAGTCAACTGCCTTGGCCCTGGGCCAACATGTCCATATGGCACTTAATGACATGGATCTTCACTGGTGGCCGTCAGAAGTCTGTTTCCAAGGTAAACAAACTGGTACACAATGTCCTTCAAGCCCTGGACTTTAACATTGAAGAACTCGCTGGTGGCTTTGATGCCCATACTGAGACTTGCCACTTAGATGATGCCCAGCTCCAGAGCACGTAGATGACCCCTTTGGTTGCAATGGTTGGAAATGGAAATCCGTGGATATCAGTATACCTACCCAGGAGGTCAACCACGCAGGGAATGGAAAGATGTTCACCATAGAGGCATTATATTATCGACCATTGCTTGATGTCATACATGCCATGTTTGCTAAAACGTCATTGAAGTTGTTTCATCTCATCCCTTTTAAAAAGGTAAATCTCAACAAAAACATTTGATTCTATCTGACACTACTTTCAAAGGTCTGGCGGTTGCCATGCACTGGTGAAGAGCAGCAAGTCTATAATGAGCTCTAGCAAGTGACATACCCCCATGGATCCTGGGACCTGGACTGGTTGTTTTTGTGGCCCTATTAATTGATCGCATAGATAGATGTGTATATTTGTGTTACACCTTGAGTTCTAATGATCACCAAAGATGAGCTTGAGATTTTTTAAGCTCTCGGGATCTGCTTTCCCCAACTTGTTTGTTCCTCAAAACGCTTCCTTGACAATAGCAGTCTTGCGCCTCTGAATCTCTGGGATATTTCCTTCAATGGTATTTTCGATCTGGATGCACATCAGTCTTGGAAGCATGCAGACTAGGTTCTCTTACAATGAAATGCTTGACATAGACAGTCCTCTCTTGGCCAATGTGGTGGACACAGTTAAGATACCTTGGTTCTCAATCGCAGCATTCTACCAGCAGTCCATCTAAAACTAGAGTTAGATTGACATTGCAAACATACAGGAAAAGCTACCATGAAAACATGATTAGCACAGGTAAGCTCTATTTGTCCGATGAGTAGAGTTCATGTCATTCGGGATAACTCCTCACATTTATGTAACCCAACCCCACCAGCCTTGAGGCTGATAATCAAAACTTTTGGCTTGTGCTCATTTTGTCTGAACTTGGCTATTGCTGCACCACACTTTTTCATGTCCATAGAACCATCAAATCAGTACCAAGTGAGATGTTTGCAGTCAAGAGCTGTCAATATGAGAGAGAGAAATGAAGTGAACTGCAAGAAAACAATTGCACAGAAGTATGGATCTTGGTCTCGCAGACGGCCTATGACAATCATAACCATCACCCGGTGTGAAAGAACCAATGATGACTCATGTAGGTTTTGAACCAAAGCATCGAGCTTTGTAGATGAGCAGAAGTTATTGTGACATAGCTCAACTTCTGGCATAGCTATGTTTTCTGTGACTGGTACAGTTTTCATTTCGTCTGTCTTGGGTCTCAAAACTTCTATCAACTCGTTTTCTTTGACAGGCTGGGAACAGGAAGGACAGCATCCTTCATTTTGTTTGGTGCAAGCAGTTATGTAATAAACAATACAATCTTTGCAGCTAAACACGATATAAGTTGTAGGTGATACATGACATAGGTCATCCTTACCACCGATGCAAACACTGGGAAATGATAACTGGAGTCTCCATCACATCAAGACAGACAGGGCATTCATTTGTCTTGGGTGCTGCAAGGTTGGAAAGTACATTCTTCATGAAGGACGTCTTTGAAGTATCAGAGATTTGCCACTCAGCGACATCATGTATGAAAGCATTGATCTCCATGCACTTTGGACCCACAGATGATTTGTTTGCCTCTTTGAGATAAACAACGAGATCTGGGTGAAGCACGGCACATTGCAGAATGAGAAATTCTTTGTTAGCTATAGGAAAGCAGATCCTTTGTCAAGTACTGACTGCATCAGCATGGCAAGAATGTGAGTGTAATTCTTGCCAACAAGTCCTTTGGCATTGAGTTGATTAAAGCTTCATTTGGCAGTATCATAGATGGAGTTGTAAAGTTTCTGCTCTGCAGTGGAGAAGTGAAGAGTTTCGATGGTATCTTCCTTTGGGGGCACTCTACAATCCATTTTCCATTGCTGTCCTGCATATTCTTTTCTCTACAGAGTAAAATACTCTTCAATATGACTTGCACTATCTTGATCACCTTAGGGTCACGAGCGGGAAATGGTAACATAATAAACCTGGAAGCAGCCCTTAGGGGTAGTCAAGGAGTTGTCAAAAATCAAAGGATACAAGCGGAAAAAGGCATAAGATGACCAAGGTGTATGATCCAAAAACTTTCTTCTCTAACTATGTCTCACAAGAGGGAGTGAAGATCCTCGAGCCTGTTTACAATGGTGTTCCTGTCATGGCCCACCACCGCCTTGCTCAAAGAGCATAGACAGCATGGGTAGCTTTACTTGTTCTGGATTACAATGGTGTACTTCATCCAGAATGACCCTCATCCACTCAACTGCCATAGAAAGTTATAAGTTAGTTAAGTGGGAAAATTGGACACTACTTTGATAGACAGGTGATTGCCCGTTTGACTTTTCAAACTTAGGCTCAGAAGCCAAGATGCCATAGGAAGTGATGGTAATGAGTATCCCTGTGTTGCAGTCTTCTTCAGTCTCTAAGGCGTCCAGATCTAATCTATTTTGCCCATGCCAGATGGTAACTTGCAATGATCCAAGAGTACTAGAATGCTCCAGTTCCTTGAACCACCACAAGAGAAAAGATATCAGAGTAATGACCAGGGTTGTAGAATGGCCCTTCATTGACCATTTTGTGTGGTTAACTAGGATGGCTCAGAATGCATTGTCCAGTCACAACTGACAACCACAAGTAGATTCCTTTTCTTCGTTATTGACAGGCTCTGGTCCTTTATTGGTGTGGATTAAGGCGCAGACCATGATTATCTTGCCCATTCCCACTGTGAATCAAGCTCAGCTTGATAAACTGTGATTCGCTCGACACTTACTTCAGCAAGAGTGACAACACTCACCATCTCTGCAAGGCCTGATGAATTTGATGCCAAACAAAATGTGCAAAAGGACTTATGCTAAAATTCCACCCTTCAATCCCTGCTCGGTCTTCGAGAAGTCTAAGCTGAGCTTGCCTGAGAAAGGGTTCAAATAGAATGGTTTATCTTCCTCAGTAAGATTGATGAGTCCATTGCACGGTTCAGCAGGGAATTCATATCTGAAAAATCAACGTGATGCACAACCCTAGAAGACAGCTGCAGACTTACTTGCTCCATGGATGTCACCTCTCTTACAAAGACCTCACCTGACTCCATAGACTGCATCCACCTGCTTCACAGTTAATATGCAATTCAGAGATGTGTAGTTTACCATATGTCAATGCTTGCTTCTGATATCCCCTTAATGTGAGCATGGTCGTATTGCTGTGCCCTGTTAGATTTGAAATCAGATCATGCTGTGCATGAACAATGGTTCAGTCACTTTTGATAAATTAGGTCCAGTTGATTGTCTGACAACTCTTCACCCTCCTTGACTTCAATTTCCTCTCCATCACCTACTACTTCAGCCCTCGTTTTCTTCACCCCTATTGGTTTCTGCACACACTTTGCACTGTGCCATTCATCGCCGTTAGAAATCTGGTTGTTATTTAAAGCTTGCACACCAGTGCGTGGTCAGAGGTTGACAGCATCAAACAAGGCTAGGAGTGTGGTTTTTCTTCCACAGAGAGATTGTTCTTCACCAGTCTCCTTTCCTTGTCCAAACATCACCTTTGGGTGTGTTGAAGTGTCTGATGCATTAACAGATTTGAATGCCAAAGTGGAAATATAGATGGAGAGAGAGACAATTATGTCTGCACCTAAGTAGAGGGCAGGTGGGCAATCAACCATTGTGCTGCCCTTGAAATTATATTAATCAGACCTGGGTGACCACATGAGTATTACTGTGAGAAATGAGTAAGAGCAGGATTACCGATGTCTTGTGGTAGCCAGCCAAACTGTTTCAACTTGGTCATGTAACCTGTCACCATGACATGATGAGATACTTACCAAACCTGCTTTATTCATAAGTCTGATGATCATATCTGTCTTCAGCTTCACGTTCTTGACTGGCTGGGACTTGAGCATCAATTTGAAAGTGAGTTGCTTCTTCTTTCCTTTGACTGAGGTTGTCTCTGCGGCACTGGTATCATCAGGAGTGTCCCTTTCGATCATGTCCTCATCCCCCAGTGTAATGTACCCCCTACCCTTAACCATGCTCCAAGTGTTGGGGACTACAAAAGTACTCAAGTATGTGCCATCTGATTTGATGACAGGTTTAGGCTGCATAGACAACAAAAGGCGCCTTCTCTCTGTTGGAGACGCATAGGATCGGATGGTAGTCTAAGGAGGAAGAGGAGGGGAAGAATTCCTCAAAATCATGGTCAATATACTGCTGATGCTCGATGCACATGATACCTCTTCGACAGAGGGAAGCTTGAAGTCGCTTTCAGAGTCATCAGCTGCACCTGTTGCCAGGGGGGTCATCGTAGTGATTGAGTGTAGTGGAGCTTTGAAACTCGGAACATCCTCATCATCACTATCAGAAAGAAATAGTCGTTTTTTTGGGATGAGATCAGAGTAATGTCTGGCTTGGTAGATCTTGCAAGGTCCCCATCCATAGCGATATCTCCAGAATGCTAGACATTTTCTGTAGGAGCCTTGGATGCATTCAAATTGTCTGGATCTGTGAAGAATAGAGCCATGTCGCCCACATCAAAGTCCATGTGCCTCTCAGAATGAGATGTCATTGAAGGCGCGAAATTTTGGTGGAGTGTCATGGTACACATCAATTGTAAAAAGCCACAAAACCTGTTTTTTGGTCTTGTTAGGTGCCAAAGCCTTTGATCAACATGTGTAAACAACCATGCATATCGACACTATGTTAAATATTTCATACATGGAGATTTTTGAAAGCTTGGCTTCTCACACATATGTCAACTTCTCAAGTAGCTTCAAAGACGAAACAACTCACCATCAATTTACCCAGGCTCTTGCACTCTGGAACAACCTAGACCATGGACCCACACCTTTCCAAACATCCGAAAGTGAAGGTGGGTACCAACTGTTACTCTCCAGAGTAGTTGCCTGTTCAGGGTGGGGCATCAATGCAAGTACCTTCCCATCTGCCAGTGATGCCATCAACCCCCTCCATTTGGGTTCATAGGGTACGCCTTGGTTGGCAACTCATCAGAGTCCACATTTTAAGTAGCAACAAGGCCTGCAGTCTGCAAGGCCTGCAACTGAAAATCATCCCTCGCAAACGATACCTGTCCTTCTCCATGTACAACAGGGACAGGGAGTTTGGAGCCGACCATGTCATGGAGGAACACAGAACCCCATGTAGCTTCGCTTTGTGAGATCTGGACCATGCAAACCCATGCTTTGAATCTCTCGCTAGCATTCTGTTTGAAATCTAACCAGTTTACCGCACCAGGTATCAGTTCACAGAGGTGGCTGAGGGACCGACATCCATTGTACACGCCAAGTGGGAATGTGATGTCACTCTTGAAGAATTGTTTGAACTCTCTCCTCACGAGTTTGTTAGCTGAGTGTGTCCAGCCTTTTCTGGCCCCGAGGACGTCGCCATAAGAGAACCCGCTGCAAGTGGCAAGCCCACAGAAGTTGGTCAAAGAGACTTTGCCACTTAGGATGTCAGACATGTGTACGTTGATGGCATTGAACCCAGCCATGGTGAATGCCCAAGCCATTTCCACATGACCATTGACATCCTGTTCTCGCAGAATAGCAACTTGTGGACAATGTGTGAGATTGTAGATAGGGGATGTGTTGTGTGCGAAGGTGAGCTTGTAATATATGCCTTTGTAGCTTGGATTGTTTATGAGGTTGAATTCCTGCTCCACAGCTGCTGGGTTATTGTGAAGGCTCTGCATTCTAAATGATGTTTCCGACCAGATTTCTTGAAGTTGTCCTTGGGTTCGAGAGAACAATATGCTAGAGTTTTCCCGAATAACAAAAGTCTGGTTGGTGGGATCTTTGTTTATGCTACCAATCTCGAAGATTGATGTGATGGGAAAACCTGTGCTAGCGAATGTAGATTTCAACTTGCCAATTGCATGCTTGTGCACTTGGATGACAGCACCAAGTTCCTTGTTGAACAGTGTCACAATAGCATTTCTGGAAGAACATAATAGATCAAGTGTGATGTCTGTGCCGACTCGGCCCACGAAGCTCATCTCAACAAGGGTAGCAAACAAGCCACTGTCAGAATGAATGTGATAGGCAAGGACCAAGCCTGCTTTCCTGGCAGCCTGGCAACTACTGAAGAAGGCTTTAAGCACGGAAGGATCAATGACACCAGGTGCCTCCAATCCGATCTCCTTGAACACTTGCACCAGAGCTGACCCACCCATGTGCTTCTTCCCTTCTGCAAGGTCGAGAAATACAAGGACAGTGGGCTCGCCAACATCTGTGCAGAGCTGTGGTGTCCAAGTTGTGGAAACATCATCCACAGGTGCAAACGCAGTCACAATGAGTGACAAAGGTGCACTGACTTCTCGTGGCTCATCTCCTTGTCTTCATTTCATTGACATGGACATTGAGTCTTTGCCGACAGGCACCAATTCCAAGTGCAGGGCAAAGCTCTAGACCCACAGTGGTAACTGCCTTGTACAATCCTGTGCCTTCACCCTCCTCGGATGCAGCGCACATCCAGGAGAGATGTCTGAGATAGAGGCTGCAACAATGTTGGTCAAAGACTTGGCAACTGCCATGTGCGCCAATGCGGTGGGGTTGAGGAGAGCTACAGGAGTTCTCTCACCCATCACCATGGCTTCTCTGGTGATAATGTCAAGACCATAGGCAGAGCAAGTGATGGCAACGTCAGCGATGGGAACTTGCCAAGGGCCAACCATTTGGTCATGCATAACTAGACCAGTGATGGACCTATCTCCAATAGTGATTAAGAAAGAATTGTAAATAACCTTTTACACTTTGTTCTTCCAGAACATATGAGATGGCTTGCTAAAGAGGGTGGACATTTTTAGATTGATAACTTTCTGGCCAAAGAGGCGGTTGGTGACGATTAGCACTTCCTCCTCCATAGGGTGACCAACGACAAAGAATGGACACTGTTCCTGTTCTGCAATCGCTCCAAAGAGATGGCAAGCACATATCACTCCTGACTCTCATTGCACCAGATCTCCATTGGTGACATGGAGCTATCCACAATGAGAATATCTCATATCTCGAATGTTGCTCCAAGCCGAGAATCATGCACCATCGTAGTTGGCTGCTGACTCTTAAGCATGGTCAACTTACCTGTGATGAGCCGAATAAGCCATCATACGTTGCATTTGAGGATGCGCTATAGGATTCACCTAGGTCTTGACACAGAACTATATATGGACCGAGTGCTTCCTCAGGCACTGTTCAGCACAACTTTGAACACTTAACTTCAGTCTCCAGGCCTGAGTGGTTTGATCTTTACCTGTTGATGGTCCATGAGTGATGAGACTGTTGGTGCAAAGGAAGAAAATGAAATACTGTGTTTCCTACCACAGCCCATACAGAGCTCATTTCCTCGTTGATCCCAATAGGCACCAAGGATATGAGCGATGACTGAAATATAAATATATAACTGTAAATGAATGCCACCCACAGATATGTGTCTTGCTCACTTTCAATCCATGCCAGAATCATTGGTCCCATAGACCAGTGACCACTCCTTCAAGCTCTTCGCTGTACTTGTAAAACATGGGATTCAAGTGGATACCACCAACAAGTGGTGGTATCACTTCCCACTACAGGCTGTGTGAGGTTTGTACCCTTTAATTGAGGATGGGAAACAAGATACCTGGTTGAGGATGTAATCACCAACTCAGATAGGTTGGTGGAATTGCAGCGACTGCTGCTCGCCCTTGACAGGACACCCACTAGGGGATCATTGGGTAATTTGGAGTAGATGCAGTGTTGAGCAGATGGTTCAGACATTTGGATCCTAAGGATGGTGAGAGAATGTATGGTCACATTTGTATCATTGAGGAACCAGGTCGTGAAATGGAAGTGAATTATGAAATGTGTCTCAATGCATGCTTCAATTCCACAGAGTCGAATAGGATGACGGTTGGAGGCGTGGGTCCATGCCTAGATAGGTTTCGTTCAAATCCCGGAAGCAACTAACAAAATCTGAGAGAGGGCAGGAGTTGCCCGATACTCAGCCGCTGCCTAAGATGGGCGGAAACGACTATATTCACCTGAGAGAGGGCAGGAGTTGCCCGATACTATAGTACATTAGTTAGGAAT
>JBBPRQ010000650.1:0-18375 GCA_038093095.1 Boletus insuetus | reverse complement strand
CTTACCGGGTCAGTTTGGATGTACAAATGCAGAACCGGACATACGTCTAACCCCGACACTTGCAGATCTTGAGATCGTTTATCTGCCGCTCAGATCCGACCTATATAATCCTAGCACACCACTCCGCGCTCCCTCTGAGCTATCCGATCCCATTGATTGGGATCCCATTTACTCTTCTTTATCTAGCAGGAGACTAGCCCAGCGTGACGTCCACGACAGAGATCAGGATCATCGTCCGTGTGCAGAGAGTGAGGCCCAACAGATCGAGAGACTTATACTCAAGGGCATACAACTTGCTAGTCACCAACCCCGAGACCCTAGATGCATTGAGAGGGCCGGACGTCAGGTCCAGGAGGCACGTGATCATATCGAGGAAAGAATATGGATTAGAGAGAGATCTGATACCCCTTTTCCTATTAACCCTCGCCTTCCTCGCTGGTACCGCATTCCTGATAGTACTGTTGGCTACCACCCTCCTACTCTCAGACCCCACTCATCGCTTAGGCAGCCTCTTCGTTACCGTCCATATTGAATATCAAAACTCTATTCATACCCCTTTGCCACCAGCTGAGAATATTGAGGTCAGACCCCAAAACATTGAGCCAATCACTGAGGAAGTTCGTCGACAAATCATAAGAGAACACAATCAAGACCTTCGTCGTCGCAACTCCACATTGCATCAAAGAAACCAGAGACGGATTAGGCAAGCACAGTTAGCTGCATTAGCAGAA
This sequence comes from Boletus insuetus, assembly GCA_038093095.1. Lineage (NCBI taxonomy): Eukaryota > Fungi > Basidiomycota > Agaricomycetes > Boletales > Boletaceae > Boletus > Boletus insuetus. The sequence continues at coordinate 17,644 of JBBPRQ010000650.1, read as the reverse complement.
CAAGAAGCAGCTGCCGAAAGAGGAGAACCACTCCCAACACCTACACCTATTTGTGTACCACCACCTAGAGTTGAAGAACGAGAAGCTGATCTGGCTGATCACTCTTCTTCAGAATCAAACTTCAACTATCCCGCCTAAGTCATCATGTCCGCCAACCCTTTGGTAGAAGCCTTCCAGGCATTCCGCGAAACCCTTAGTCCAGCTAGCATGGCAGAAAATCAAGAAAAATTCAATGCAGTACTAGACATCATGACCGCTACCCTTCAAGCATGTGAAAATCTAGGAACAGAACATCGCCGGCTTGAAACGTGAGTTGCAAATCTTGTTACAGAAAATAGTGACCTACAAGATCAAGTTGACGATCTTTCTAGAGCAAGCATTGCTGCTGCTGGAACAGCAGCCACTCAAGGAATAGGATATTCCAGAAAAGTAGAAGTCTTCGCAGATCCCGGAGACTATGATGGAAGCCGCGCCAAGTTTGATAAATGGTGGGCTAAGATTCAGGCATGGTTATGCCTCAATGCAGGAGCCATTCCCCCTACATCATACACTGCAGTCCAAGCAGTCTTATCACGACTCAAAGGACCCACTGCAGGAAAATTCGCTGAAACTCGATTTGCTCGAGGACCTATCTATTTATGGTCACAACTAGAAGAAGAACTACCCAAGTTCTTTCGACATGCTAATCAAAAAGATTGGGCTTTGCAGGAGCTCAACAAATTCCATCAAGGAGACCTCAAGACAGGGCCGTTTATTACGAAGTTCGAGTCCCTGTACAACATGGCTGGTATTGATGGAGCTCACGCTTGTGCCGTACTTGAGAAAAGTATGCGACCTTCTATTCTTGCACAGATCACTAGAGAAAAGAAGCGTCAGCATGAGATTGCTCCTTATGTCGAGATTGTATCCAAAATCGGGACCATTCAAGAATCCATTGGACTTATTCTTGGACAAACTGAGAAGAGGTCTAACCGCAACAATAGAATGGACATTGGTCTTCTAGATCTAGATGAAGAAGATGATCTTGACATCGCCTTCACTCGTTGACCTCAGAGAAAAGGTTCGAAACCTAGTACCCCATCCAGTTGTTTCAACTGTGGAGGTACAGGACACTTTGCTAAAAATTGCAAGAAATCTTCCACTCGCTGCCCACATTGTAATTGGTCCAGAGGACAACATAAATCCACATGCAGCAAAGGAAGAATGCTTCGTGCTACAAACACTCAAGAACCTGCTACGTCATGGGAACAAGTACAAGAATCCCTACCACATGCAGCTAGAGGAATGACTTTCGATGAAGTCAGAGCTCTATTTCAGGCTATGCCTTCCGACAAGGGAAAAGCCAATGCAGTTTGAATGATCTGGGCAAACAAGCTGCATCTCGATCCACAAGTTCCAAAATTGTAAACAATTCATCTATCTATTCAAGTCTAGAGGGGCCTTCGATTGATTCAGAGCTTGGCTGGGACTTAACACCAGTGCTTGATTCCTCTTATAGCCTAGAAATCCCAGAAATCATTGAAGTAAATTCTCTTCATACAACTCCGAACACTCTTGAACAGAAATGCCTAGACATCCGCAAGATGTACTCATTCTTATCAGAAAAAGAAATAGCAGAAATGCTACCAAATCCAGAAATCTCTCGTATTCGAGGAAATCCTACTAAGGATATCATATTGTTAATCTCTATCATTCTTGATAAACGACATTCAATTCCCGCTCGTGCGCTATTGGACTCAGGAGCCAATACAACTTTTATTGACCATGATTGGGCCATAAAGAATAAAATCCCTCTTAAACCCTTAGATCGACCAATCCTGGTGTTTAACGTTGATGGAACACGTAACTCTGCAGGAAGTCTAACCCATTATGCCGAAATCATGATCAATTACCTTGGACATCATGAAAAGACAATTGCTGAAGTAACAAATCTTGGCAAGAATGAAATGATCTTAGGCTTTACTTGGCTAAAGCAACATAATCCTGAAATTGATTGGGAAACAGGAACTGTCCGTATGACACATTGCCCTGCATCCTGTCAATCTAGATCCAGCACCGCATTCCTTAAAACTATTGAGAAAGAAGAATGAGAACTACTCGTACACATCAATGCTGCAAAGCTTGATCAACCTAAGAAAATAGATCCCAAACCTACGGATCTTGTGCCGAAAGAATATCACAAATATCTTCATGTATTCTCAAAGAAAGAATCAGAGTGTATGCCTATTTGAAAACCTTGGGATCACGCCATAGATTTCAAAGAAACCTTTGTTCCAAAGAAAGGACGCTTGATTCCCCTTTCTCCTGTTGAACAACAAGAAGTCAGCGACTTTGTAGATGATCAACTCCAAAAAGGTTATATTCGACCTTCTAAATCGCCACAGACTTCTCCTGTGTTCTTTGTACCAAAGAAAGATGGTAAAAAGCGAATGGTACAGGATTACCAATATCTAAACAAACATACCATCAAAAATAACTACCCGCTTCCTTTAATATCGCAGCTTGTAGACAAGCTCAAAGGATCAAAGCTTTTTACGGAAATGGATCTTAGATGGGGATACAATAATGTCCGCATCAAAGATGGAGACAAATGGAAAGCAGCCTTCGTTTGTCATCGAGGAGCCTTTGAACCCCTAGTAATGTTCTTTGGCTTATGCAATTCACCAGCAACATTCCAAACAATGATGAATGATCTATTCTCCGACATGGACAATGTCTGTGTTGTCTATATTGATGATCTCATGATCTTCACCAAAACAGATAATCAACAGGAACACGATCGGATCATACTTGAAGTACTCCACCATCTTGAAGAACATGATCTCTTTGTCAAACCAGAAAAATGTTCCTTTCGTATGAAAGAAGTAGAATTTCTTGGAATGACCATTACCCCTAATGGTATTCAGATGGATGAAGACAAGGTTAAGGCAGTACTCGACTGGCCTACACCTTCTACCGTTCGACAAGTTCATAGTTTTCTTGGACTTACAAACTTCTACCGTTGATTCATTGATGGCTATGCACAAGTTGCTCGCCCTCTCAATGATCTTACCAAGAAAGATAATCCATTCAAATGGACTAATTCACAACAAACAGCATTTGACACGCTCAAACAGAAATTTACCACTGCACCTATTCTTGCATTCCCTGATAATGACAAAACATTTCACTTAGAATCTGATGCCTCAGATTATGCCACCGGAGCCGTGCTCTCTATCGAGATTGATGGCAAATGGCACCCAGTTGCTTACTCTTCACATTCCATGTCACCTGAAGAATGAAATTATCCTATTGCAGACAAAGAAATGCTTAGTGTCATCAGAAGTCTAGAACTCTGGCGACATTACCTTGAAGGAGCCAAACATGAATTTGAGATTTGGAACGATCATGAAAATCTTCAATGGTTCATGAAACAACAGGATCTCAATCGAAGACAAGCTCGATGGGCTCAATATTTATCTCGCTTTAACTTTAAATGGCTTCATAAACCCAGAACCTCTATGGGTAAAGCAGATGCTCTCTCTAGAAGAGAAGATCATGCTGAAGGAAAAGAAGATGACAATAAAGGAATAACCGTGATTCCACAAGAACAAATCAGAACAACAACTTATCTTCAAACCGATGCTGATTCGCTCCGAGAACAAATCAAGAACGCTATATTTCACTTAAAAGAAACCGCTGTCTCAAAATTATGTAATGACAACCAAGTCTGTATGGAGCAAGAAGAATTGCTAGCAGACCAAAAAGGAAAGATCTTCGTTCCTGATGTTGACAATCTTTGAATGGAAATTCTCTGCCTACATCATGATTCTCTGCTTGCAGGACATCCCGGAGCAGAGAAAACATTGGAGTTAATCCAACACAGCTATACATGGCCAGGATTGAGCACTTTAGTCAAGGACTATGTCTCACGCTGTGATCGCTGTGCTTGTTTCAAAGGACAAAATATCGCACCCACAGGAAAGTTAATACCCCTGCCTATCCCAGAAAAACCTTGGCAAGATCTATCTGTCGATTTCACAACAGATCTTCCCCTTTGCAATGGATTTGACTCAATCCTAGTGGTTGTTGATCGCTTCTCAAAAGAAGTCGAATTCATTCCTTGCAATAAAGCCATATCCACACTCAAAACTGCTAAACTCTATTTAACCCATGTGTGGAAACAACATGGTCTCCCACGCACTATTGTTTCAGATTGAGGACCACAATTTGCATCACAAGTAATGCATGATCTGTGTCACCGATTAGGAATACAGCCTAAACTATCAACCGCTTTTCATCCTCAGACTGATGGACAGACTGAGCGAATGAATCGGGACTTACAACAATATCTTCCCTTGTTTACTTCAGAAAAACAAGATGAATGGGCTTATTGGTTACCCATTGCTCAGTTCTCGTATAACTCAAAGCAACAAGCCTCCACACAGAAAACCCCTTTTTCAGTAACTCGGACTTATGAACCCCACATTGGATTTGAACAACATGCAATGAAGGCACCAGCTGCAGAGCAGTTCGTAACTTCTTTTGCTGATGTTCTCACACAGACAAAATCCAACCTTGAAAAAGCACAAACACGTATGAAAGTTCAAGCAGACAAACATAGATCGGCTATGCCGGACTATGCTGTCTCCGATAAAGTCTGGCTTTCCACGGAGCATCTTGAATTAACCCGCGCTTCGAAGAAGCTCTCTGAAAAATGGCTTGGACCATATGAAATCACGAAATTAATCAGTCCTAATGCAGTTGAACTGCGCTTACCCAAATCTATGAGGATTCACCTGGTTGTGAATATCTCCCGTGTTAAACCATACAAAGAACGTTTGGATGGTCAGCCCACTTTCTGGCCAGGACCTGTAGAGGTCACAGAGGAACGTGATGTTGAATACGAAGTTGACTATATAGTCAACTCTCGATGGAAAGGCCATCGTCTTGAATTCCTTGTCCATTGGCAAGGATATTCGGAAGATGATCGCACTTGGGAACCTGAATCTAATCTCAGCAATGCCCAGACCGCCATAGCTGAATTCCATACCGCTCACCCGAATGCTCCGTGACACATTTGCATGACGTCATTTGAATTCTTTGACTTATTCCACCATTGTGGCAAGCCCATACCCGAAGTTCCAGAAAACCGTCTTCCATTCGATCGACTTGACGTTGATTGAATGCCCTGGGGTGTCGTCAGGGTAAACAACGCATTTACAAATAACTTCCGGTTGAGCCTTGCTCCCACAATGAGTTTCAATCTCTTCATTGCGTTCGCCTACTCTTTTCTCATCTATGTCTTTCCTTATGGACGTCTTCGCTATGTCACTCCTCTTCCATGCACATTCCCTCGTCGTACATGCTTTGATGAATTGGAATTTGTCGATACCTTTGGAGATCCCACTGGAAATTGGTCCGGCGCTATGGAGCCTATGCCCTTCAGTCTTCCCCTTACCCCTGGCTTTGACAGCCATTTTGACGATGACAGGTGGCCTCTTGGCCATTGGACTTGGGACAATCCTCATCCCATGAGTGATGCTTGGCCACTCACCATGGACCCTGACCCCCTTACACGTCGTCTCTTGTTGCTCTGGCATGCCTCCGTTCGATGGCCTGATGAACCACCTCCTCCTTAGTCAATCAGGATGCTTGACTTTAGATGGGGGGTAGTGTTACATTCCCATATTTTTCACTATTTTTCTAGGCTTTACTTCAACCAGAAAAGACACAAGTGTCACATCCACTACAGACACACTACACTCCTTATTCTAATGCTCCACTTGCTTACTTTCCCATGCAAGCCATTACTCTCCCACAATATTGATCCACATGAATTCACGCTCTAGACAAACACATGGTATGTCACATGACTAGTCACGTGACCCTATCTATGACATCATAGCACAGGTATGCTTATCGTCCTATAGCACTAATAGCTCTTATCATATGTATAGCCATAGCCTATAGCATATGTAGCTCTTATCTCGCACAGCTTGGTCTGTGCGCATGTATTAGTAGTATAAATACTAGAGCCAGTAGACCAAACTACCATCGCACTTGACCACCCCTAGTACTCTGGTTCTCAAACACTAGACCCTTTGGTGGGTTTGGTCGTTTCACATGGTCTCTGAGGGGGGTTCCTTGAAAGGTGGTGGATTCTACTCCTCGTAGCTGGTTCTTCAGGCACAAAAGAGGGTTCCACTAGAGCCTTGAATTGTTTTAGTCATGCCCCTTGCAGGGGGCTTCCATCTGTAAAAATGCCCTCCCTATTATATAGTCAAAAAATGGGAGTATGAGTATGTTAAGAGAAATTGGACATACTTGGTGACTAAATGATGGGTTTCAACTTTGAAGTTGTACTGGCCATGGAATGACATAAAACTCAAAGCACAATTGACAGCATGAAGTGTGGCCCAAATACCTTTCTTCTCTCCACTGACAATCCAAACATTGTGACCAATAGGGGGAGTGACATGGAGGAACTCTGCTGCCTTCATGCATAGGGCTATTCAAACCTTTAACTATAAAGATGTTAAAGAAGAGTGAAGAAGTATGGAAGGAAGACTCACCAGCAAACCATCCCTCTCAGAAATGAGCTTAACCTCTGCCTTGGAAAAATTGAGTGATCTCATAGAGCCGATAGTACCACATTGTGGTCCTCGGGCGACCTGCAGTGTATCACCAACAGTGACATTGTAACCCTTTTCTTTGGAAAAGGAAAGTGTATGCTAGGACAGGTGGATCTTGACCTCATGCTGATGGAGTAGGATGACAGGATTGTCCTCCTCATGGGGCACTTCCACCCAAAACCAGCCACCATCTTCAAAATTCTCCACATACCCCCTGCAATCTTTGTAAATCCCAGAGGTGACATCCATCAGATTGCCTTGCATTACCCTATGGAATTTGGGCTGAGGCAAATGTGAAAGATTGACTTCTAGGCCTAAATGGCAGGTTGTAAGGGACCACATGTGTGATGCTACATACAACTCCAGGAATGTAAATGAAACTATGACCTGAAGGCAGGACACACCTATTACCATTCTACCCAAGAAAAGAAGTGTTACTTACCACTTGTTTGCCTTCTAGAAGGATGGTTGCCTGTTCCTCTGACTGACTAATAATGGTATGTACCAGTGCATCCATGATGAGCACTGGCCAAAATCCTCATGATATCTCCCTGTCTGAACATGTGGTGCATGCTAAGACTGGGTACTGTACAAGCCAGAAGGTTGGAATTGCAAGGCTGGAGTGTCACTTTTCCCTGATCAAGGTCAACCAAGATGATCAATAATATCTGGTCAACGAGCAAGCCATCCATAGAATGCACAAAGTCTCCAGATTTCCAGAAAGTGGCCAAAAATGAATTGTGAGTGAGCTTTACTAGAGCGGGATTGATTTCGGCCTCTGCATAGAGTGCAATCTGGTCAGGATGAGAGTTCTTGCTATGTTCAAGAGACAATTTGTTGAAAGTCTGCTTTACAAGGCCCTATGATAAAACTCACCTCAACAAGAGAAGATACTGGCAGCCCTATCTAGGACCTGTACCATGTGCCCAGTGATCTGGGCTGTGGACTTGTTAAAGAGTTTGCATTCATTGTGCTTGAGGTCATAAAGTTCTTGAATATCTTTGTGATCGCTATCATATGGTCATCAATGGGGTACCAAGGGTACTTCACAGAATACTTCATTGACCAAGAGAACGTAGGCGATGTCATTTCTATATGAACCTCATAACATGCAAGCCTAGGATTGAGGGGGAAGGAGAAGTGGTAGGGGATGGAAGGTGGTAGTCCTGTTCAGGAACACACATGATGCTTTGAATTGTAGACATGTGTGATGGGGGACAGATATTACAGATTTCCAGAGGACTAGTTGCTTCAATATAAATTTTTGTTGGAATTCTTGGGACATCCCAACATTGCAATCTGCGGTTCTCGATGATAGTGTGACAAAATATCATTATATTCTCTTATAGTGAAATGTAAGACTTTTAATGAGGAAAAAAAAAAAACACACTTACTCATGAGGAATTCCACAATATATAAACGTGCCCTGTCAATGTCAAGGGGTGGGATGTGTGGTGTGAGTCCAGTGGAACAGAACAAATAGATCCCAGGAATTGTTGGGACTCTTGATGTTCTTAATAACATTCAAATAATAATTCCAACTGCTGTGAATATGATACCTGTTTGCCAGGTAGAACCTTCAGAAGGTAGAGGGACCTAGCTTCTGGCTGAGAAGCTAAAGTTCTCACTTTGTCTTTGTCTTTGTTTTTGTTCCCTTCTACTGCTGAGATATCAAGGAATATGGATACTCTGCGGCACTTGACTGGGTGGTGAGATCCTTGCATAGGCTGATGGTGACATTGAACCAGTGGGAGATTGACCACTGGCAGGGTGGAGGCACGGGGGACATGGGTACATGAAGTGCATATGGAGACACTGAGGGCTGCCTTCGACAATCCGAAGAGCTGGGGGTAGTTGGGGTGGTGCATCATTGGTACTGACAGCGAGGGTACATTCATCACTGGAATCCAGTGCAGATGCATCAAAGACTGTGTTGAACATCAGGGACCACTCAGATGCTACAAAGTCAGCACTGAATGTGTTTTCCATTTTAGAAATCAATGTTGGGAATTCATAAAATCTGGCCCCAGTCCCACACCAACCTCCATGCATTGGGCAACCAATGCAAAGGGGTAGGATGAGGTATACATAGAATCAACAAAACATATATGACAAGTCAGAGTGCATGTACTTACACTGTATGACATGAGCAGCCATGCTATCAACACCAGATGTGGACCCTGCATAAGATGATGCTGAAGCAACAGGCTCCTGGACTGAAGGAGACAGATTAGCAAAAAAAGGTTGGCAGGAACAATGACTTGCCATCAAGATTAGTATTGTGTTGATGAAGAATGTTCATGATTTCCTGAAAACCATTCATGCTGTGGTTGGTGACAATGTCGATGAGTTCAAACCATTCCTCTAAATTATACTCTTCCTGTCCTGCTAATGTGAGTTTGAGGAGTTGAAAGAAATGCGTCAAAGTGATATGCTTCGACACGAGAGACAACATCCATTGCCACAGGATGAACAAGCATCATGGGGGAAACCTTGAAATGCACAATTCAGGACATGGTTTGAGTCATAGGGAGCTGTAAGGAGTAGAGTGAGACACTATTTGGATAGATTGAATGTGGTAGAGGCACAAATCCAGTGGAAGTTCTGGATATTTATTGTTTTATGTGTTACTGAGTGTACACAGTTGCAACATATGTCACCCTTTAAAGCTATACAATTACATCCTTAGTACAATGAGCATGACTACAAGACAACTGGTACATTTGTACTACAGGAGAGGTTGTGGTTGCAGATGAAGAAGAAAAGGCTTACATAATGTTGTGTGTGGGTTGATATTGTAAATTGAACTCAGTCGGGGTGATGCCATGGGTGTGTAAACCAATATTAACATACTTTATCCCACTGGCACTAGGCTATCTGCAAGCACAAAGACACTCTTCTCCACACTCCACTTTTTCCACTTTCACACCTTCAACACACTTGAATACTTCAGTGAGTGATACTGGTGAGTCTTGGTTTTGTCACACCCTTGGATTTCCCTTTTGTTTGGTTTTTATCTTCCCCTTCCATTAAACTCCATGTCACATGGTGGGTTATCTTTGTCTGGCATTCATGACTCTTGCAACACCACTGGGTCTGCTTTGCTCACCTATGGCAATTGTGCCATGTGTTTCCATTCTTGCTGCTGCCATTATGCTAGTCCAGCTTTTGCATCTATTTTCCATGCATGCTATCCACTCCATGACATATCTATGCACTCATTGGATGTCTTCCATGACAGGTTGTCTGAAATTACAGAAGGTGCAGTCCATGTGATCATTCTTCCTGCAGCTTTATCCTCCAGATAATTCTGCTATGGGTGATCACAGAGCACAAGTCATATATGGCTATGGTTTCCTGCTGGATGTAGGGGATGTCTTCACCCCTTGACCTTTCAACCACATGTGATTTTGTTGTTACCATTTCTGAGCTTCTAGCTTTGAATGTGGTCTCCTGTAGTCACATTCACTATAGTTGTGTTTGGGGCTACAAGCTTAACCGATGCCAGCCTTATCCTGGTCAAACTTTCTGTCTTCTGTTTGTGATAACTAGTTGTCCAATCCAATTCACATCTCTTCACTATAATCTACTCAGCCTGTGTGAAATGCACAGCTTTTCAACTGCCCAGAAATTTCTGTCAGAGAAACATCAGTGCAAAGGTCATTATTTCCTCCATCCCATTTGTCTTGTCTATCATTACTCTCACACTTCTTGAACTCCTCCCTTGGAGTTCATCTCCAGACTTCAGTCACCCCAGACTCCCATCAGAGATCCTTATCTCCTATTGGTTGTATCTTGGACTTATGATGTCCTACCTGCAACTATCTCTTTCAGCTTTCCTCTTGTGCCTCCCTCTTCATTCTCCATTTCCAGGGTCTCCATGCCTACATTCATAGCGTCTCTAGAGTCTCCATTTCTCTGTACATTGCCTCTCCATTTTCATTCCTTTCCTTGTTCTCCTTCTGATCTCCAATCTACTACTCTTAGTATATATAAGTTCAACCTCCATACCCTTTTGTACTCTATTATGAAAATTGTTTGTTGTTGAATAAGATCCTGCCTACTCCGCATCTTGTTCCCTCCCCATGACTCCTTTTTCCACCTCAGACTTGTGACCTTCTGAAATACAAGGACCGAGCCTGGCAAGGGTGTGACAGATAAGTCCTGCACCGATGTGCTTCCCCCTTTATCTTTCATCCCTCCTACCTCCGAGCCTCTGTCCTCTGTCCTTCTTCTCCTTTGTCCTCCTCCTTTGTCCTCTTTCTCCTTTGTCCTACTGCTTTCCCATCCTTTTGACCTCTGTCTCCTCCCTTTACCCATTGGTCCTCCATTCCTCCATTTTCCATTCCTCCAGACTTTGGTCCAACTCCTACATTCCACCTCTGTACCTCCACTCTTATGATCTCCAACTGGACTTTGTCTCTTTGAGTCATATGAACCTCTGACCCTCCGGAACTTGGCTGGAGAAAGGTCCAGAGGAAGTATGGATTCTGACAGTATTTTCATAAAACATCTTGTCAAGGCTTACTAACTTGTCTAGGTGTATCCTCATGTTGTAATGTAACACTCTTTTACATCTGATCTCCACTTCTGTCACTACCTCTTATCCTCCAATTATAGTTGATCAAAGACTATGCTCTCAAGAAGCAACATCTCAACACATCCTTTCCTTACCTGTTTCTCTTCCAACTGTTATGATTCTCTCCTTTCTTCCTCGTCTTGTACCAATACATGTCTCATCTACTCTCTTCGGAGTTACTTTTCTTTCTTCTATGATGACACATTCCTCACCTATGTTTATCCTGCAGGCGTCCTGATGACATCCACTTACTTAGTCATCATTCCTTTCATCCATTTCCATTCCTTTCTATGCCTACCCTAAACACTTATATATCCAACATATATAAGTCATAGATACTGCTCTAGCATTTCCCCACGCTTGAGCTCCTTTGTCTTCTCCTACCATGTACAATCAAAGCTCTTGCCTCATCCCTTGCTGGTCTTAAGTCCAGCTCCTTTGAACCCTTGAACTACTGGTCTTAGCCCAATCCCCTTGACCCTTGTGTGGACATCCTCACAAGTACCCTTGAACCTTCAATCTTCTGCTCTATAAGTCCTTGTCATACTTAAGACTCAATGCACCTCTTGTCTCTTGATTACTCAAAGGCTATGCTTGTTCCTACCTGGACCAAGTGTAACACCAACCCTATGCTTCTGTCTCCATTATAATCTCTGCTTATGTTCATTCTTATGCCTCTGGCCTTTGGGCAACCTGTTATAGTCTACTAAGGAGATACTTATGTGCTTCCATCTCACTCTCTCACCTCTTGGCTTGTTCTCTCACTGTATGCAGTTGTATTTGTAGTGGAGTCATTCTTTACATTTCCTTCGCACCATATGTGGTTGTATTCATAGTGGAGTTGTCCTCCACACTACTAGATGTGCTCTCCCAATCTCTTTCCTTTTATGACTCACATGGCACCCTGCTCTGATACCCTATTTAGACTTCCTTTCCGACTCCATTCTGCATTGCCTTATTCAGACTTCATCCATTGCAGAACTCCGTTTGTATTTCATATTGTGCTATGGACTATATCTTAGATCTGACTTGCTGCTGTGCATTGAGTCATACGTAGATGGAGATGGAACACCTTTGGGCTTCCACTCCTTTATTTCCTTTTCCATCTCTCGCACAGACCAAGGGTCTACCATATATATAGTCTCACTTTGCTCATCTGTATTTTCCCTTAAGCTAGTTCTATGCAATATCAGCATTGTTTCTAGACCCATCCTCCGAGTCCCTAGTGAGTGCCTCGTCGTACCTAGGATAGGAGAGACCCATCTAGGCTTGTATTTCTCTCAAGCTTGGCATCGTCCTTCAGTGTTACCTCATCACTCTTCAGTCATTACTCGCTAACGCTTCTTCAACCTGTATCGCAGCACACTCTATCAACACATCGCTATGTGTTACACAATCTCCACTTTGAGTTACCTTTATGGTACTCATATTGTGGGACTTATCTTCATGATAGTCATGCTCCCTTCCGTTTCTCACAACTCCATTGAGGATCATCTTTGTAATGACCTCTTCATTGACCTCCAATATATTTTTCACTCTTTTTATCATCTCCAATTACCTCTGATGTTTCTTCTTTGACTCTGTTACTTTCTCCCTGCTTTTGGCATCATGCTTTCATGCTTCTCGTTTGGATTTCTAATGTTTCTGTTGTTTAAAGGAATTGTGGCCTGCCTGCCATAGTCTGTTGACTCGCTGGTTATGAGCAGCATCATCTTCTGAACTTCTTACAGAAGGTTTTCCGACCCCTGTGCTGAACTCCATGCCTCCGAGGTCAAAGACTTTCCTTTCCTGCCTCCTCCAACCATCTTCAATTGACTTATCTTGGACTTGCCATCCATCCCCCAGAGTGCAACATGGATTCACCCTTAGCATTAAACAATGAGCCTCAGCTCCATCTACTTCTGTCCATCCATTTCCTCTCAAAAGATGCAAATCTATCTCACAGTCATGAAATTCCAGTAGCTCCTCTGGAGAAGCCAGAGGAACTCCAGAGTTATGAATGACTCATGGATGTCTTCACTCCATCTCCTCTTACACACTCTTTGCCTTCGGGCAACCTTCATCACCCATGTCCTCTACCTCATGATGGACCTCCATCCATCTCCTGAAGACTTCCACCTTTCTCCATCATCTCTGTGACTCTCTGGACCCCTTCGAAGAAACTCCAGAATATTGATTCCATGAATACCTTCGACCCCCCTTACCCCTACCCTCTGTCCAACCCTCATTTCCACCACTCCCCTGGCATCCTCTGTCTGCTCTTCATGGATCTCCCCCTTTTCCCAACACCTCCTTAGCCTTTTCTTCCCCTTTGTGCAAAACCACCTCTGATAAACATAACCTTGTTGGATTCTAGAAGCAGATAGTTCTCAGACCTCGCTAGCTCACCTACATTACAATCTGTTGATTGATTCAGGTCAAGAGTAGCATCTTTTTCTGACTCCTCTCTATGAAAATGCCAACCCCTAACATCAACCTCCAACCATTTCTGTTGATCTCTGACACCTCTGCATATCTATGGTATCTTCTCTAATACCAACTCCTTGCTTCCTTTGGTTGAACTGTGTTTCCCTCCCTTGTTGAATGACACTCTTTATTAGGCTTGCCTTAGACTTGCCAACCATATCATGGAATGCAAACCCAGAATTGCCTAGGGCCCCCCTAGACTTCGATGCCAACCATCTCCTTTGCACTCGTCATATATCATAGAACCTTGGAAAGCTCAGTCCTTCTCCAGTCCTTCTCTAGTCCTTCTCTAAATCCACTCCGCAATAGACTCCAGCTTCATTCTCAAACCACTTTTGGGTTCCCCAGAGTATTTGCTATTTTTGTGGATGCAGGATGTTGAATGCATTTAGGAAGGCTCCCACTCTTACTCTATCTCCGTCTCTCCTCTCCCTCAGCTTCTGTTTGGACACTATGTGTCTTTCATTGGAATCCTCCCTACAGGAACTCCATCACTCCTCTGATTCCCTCTTCTCCTATGGGCTTGATGTCATCTCTGGAGTGCAGGAGCTCTGCTCTACATTCCTCCTCAACCCACCTCCCTCACAAAACTATCCAGACTCATCTCTGAACCACCAGACATCAACTCTATACTTTTTCTTTTCCTTCATCACTAAAAGGAAATTTCATCATCATGACCAAGTTAATTTTTACCTTGATCTGAGTTGATTTAACCTGGATGTTGTCATCTCTTTTCCCTTCAACCCTCCTCCAGAGTGCAGGAGCTCTGCTCCACATCCCTCCTTTCCTCCATTCACTAAGAGGGGAATATGGACTTCACTTATAACAACTTGGACACCTTCATGCCCACTTCTCATGCAGTCCAACTCGCTGTGTTGTCATTTGTTTAGGATTTGGACTGCTAGACGCTAGGTTAATCTATAGACAGTTATCCTCTGGGCCAAATCTGACTATAAGCTGGTGATAGAACAATGCTAACTACCAGATCAAACAGAAGAAAAGAAATAAAATAAAAAACTAATCTACTGAGTAAGTAAGGATACTTAGTCAATTGGCTCCCTGGTTGTTCTTCCTTTCCCGACTATTGTCTAAGGAAAAAGGGTTGGCTTATTCCTAGCTATGTGAGGATTGGTTCAGTAATCTATCCTACTACTGATATACTAGTAATACTAGAGAAACAGTAACTAGATGTACTAGCTAAAGAAAATACAATGACTTGTAAGCCTCACTATGCTCCAAGTGTTGTGGCTGTGATAGGGGCTATAAGCCGAAATGGAAGCTTATGTTGTGATGTATTTTACACCAACAAAGCTAAAGAAAATCTCTTGTATTGGTAGAGCTATAGGTAAAACAGTAGTAAAATGCCTATTAAAATGTGATTCCTGGAAATCTGTGGTGGCTATGCCAGTGTTTAAGGGGTGAGAAAATACTAGATATGTCTCTCAGTTCACACGCAATATTGGTTATTGGATAAACCTTTCTATTGGGCAACTGGAGTGTATCTGAGTCACAAGGTATAGTAGGTGATTTCTAATGCTAGTATTCTCAAGTATTCCTAGGCTAGATTTACTTTGGTTACAGTTGGCAGTGTTTGCCCACTTGGGAACAAGATGAGGTAATCTATTTGATGCTGTTTTCTGCTTAGCACAGGCTATCAAAGGGGACTAGCTAAGTCTTATCTTAGACTGGTCTAGTGCAATACTAACTACTTTAGCTAGATTGCTACTGAAAGAGCTATGTATTAAACTCTCTCTAAATGAGCTCCAAATGAGCTATTATTGAGCCAATAATAAGCTGCTCCTCAGTGACCAAATCAACTTCTTATATACATAATTACATGAGGCTATGTTTCTATATATATCTACCTCTGGGCTATGCTACCTCTCTCTAGCTCACCAAGCACAAGTGATCTGATTGGCTAGCCAAGAGAATGATTGGTAATATTGTCTTGGTGATTACTCATCCAATTTTGAGGCTATGCACAAGGGACAGAAACTCTGCACAGGTATAAGGCTGTGTGTATCCTAGAAGACTTCAAAACCTTGTAATTGTGTAATCTGAGCCAAACAAATCCAATGCTATGCTGTAAGGACATGTGACTCTAGAGCTGTGCAGATGAAGTAATACACTACATGATTAGGTAATCTACATAGGGGCTTTCCTATATACAGGAGGCTAATAAAGTGTATGATTCTTAGTGTAGTAAGCACTAGCATAAGGCACTTCAGAGGAGATTTGTGAATATCTCTTGAAGGGTTTGGAATAAGAAAATGAAACTTGGAGGATAGGTAGCTAGTATAGTGGACTACCTGTAAGTGAAATATCAGAAATTTCCAACTGTTGATTAGGCTGGAAATCTAAGGGTTCATGGCCTGACTCAGCACAATATTAATTTCATGCAGGTTAGTGAGTTTGGTCAAGTTGGGCTGGCTGAAGCACTTGGGTTGAGGTGCTTGGTGGCATTCTCAGATGCTCATCTGATTGCCCTAGTAGTTCTTACTATGCACATAGCTAGTATGGACACAGTCAATTTGTAGTCCATGTGCTTCCATCTGTGCTTTGTCACAGTCGTCCCATCTGCAATCATATTCGCATTGCACAAATTGTTGTGTAAATTGCTGGGGGACAGATAATGATGGGACTCCATCTATAGCATGCTCAAATATATGTTCTATCTGAGTGTTGCAATCTGGGCATGAATTGCCTGTAATGCTTGCCCTCACAATTCCAATACTACCTTAAAAGCCATTACCTTTTTACTTCTTATCTCAGCAGTCACATGGTATCACATGATACACCATGTGATCTTATCTCAGCTATGCACCTTATGGTATACACATTGCATCCTCATGGCTATCTCATGCTTTTCCATTTGACTCACCAATCTCTTATCATCCAATAGCCATAATCACTCTTATCTAGAGCCTATAGTAATAGTCTCTCTTATTGCTCATGGTACCCAGTAGACATACTCTTATCTACTTATAGACAGTATAGCCTCTAGCATAGCCTGGTCTGTGCAGGGTCTCTCTTAGTATATATAGTTATACTTCTAGTAGTATAGACTCTAGTCTTATTTACTTGTTATATCTTATTTCTTCCCCTTCTTGCTATAGATCCTCTGATTTCTTAGAATATCAAATCCTACTATTGGTTAGACTCACAATGTCACAAAGTCCCTCATAGAGTTCATAGTGGAATCAAGGGTCATTTCATTACCCTTATCGATAAAACCATATAGTGGAGACCATGTCCATTAGAGGGTTTTAGTGCCTCCTGGGGGAATTGTCTCTCTGGCTCTATTGCTTATATTGGAGTCAGTTGTGCTTGACTCTCCTAGATGTTTTGGCTGGGGACAACTTTCTATCTGCCCTTCTCAATTTTTACTAGGAGATCTAATCTCTTCTTTTCTGTAACTCCCAAGTGGTGTGCCATTAAATGGAAAGCTATGTGCAGATGTTTGTCTGCTGGGTTAAGTGGTTCCTGGCATGTCCTAGTTCCATAGTCAATGCCTCTTTCAAATTCTTTGTTTATGAAGCATTCTGGAAATCTGATTGCCCTTTTAAGAGATGGGTTCCCCTGTCGTAGGTCCAGTCCTACATGTTGTACATGGTGGTTGCATTCCTCACAGTACTCTTGGTGCATTGCACCATATTGACATGACCACTCCCATTCTTGTTGGATGGGTTGTGATATATTCAGATCCTTGAATCCTGGGAGGTTGTTGTAACGCTCGCCCATAAAGAAGACCCGAATGCCGACACTACATGAACTTTTGGTACACTTCACTTTCCTAATCATTGCTAATCTATTACAGAAATACCGAACATACAACAACTATTGTCAAAGCACCAATCACGTGACCTTAGTCACATGATCTAGTCACATGCCATCACGTGACCTCAGTCACATGACCTTATCTCTTATCTCGGCTATGCACCTCATGGCGACCACATTGCATTCTTATCATCGCCTCATGCTTTTC
>JBBPRQ010000649.1:0-18386 GCA_038093095.1 Boletus insuetus | reverse complement strand
CTTGGAAAGCAAGCTAACCACTGTTGATCGAATCACATCTTCAATGGTATATTAGTCCCCATCCGACATTCACCTGCTGATCAACATGAATAGTATTCTAGTGATGAGAGCATGGCAGTAGATGACATACTGGATCCGACTGCAGACATGAATCATAAAATGCCAGAAGGGAGCTACATGTCAGTCCTCCCTGACTTAACAGAGGGAAATCCTGAGGATACTGGATCGACAAGGGAAAAGCATGCAGGTGAGCAGAAATGGGGATAAATTATTGGCAAGAATTCACTGGAAGAACAGCATCCCCCAGTGTGGAATCAAACCGGGGTCGCATGGACCACTGGGGTACTCTCAATGCTAAACATGCCTGCAATATATCACCTGTCATGGTGCATTGAAGGTTGCTCAGGAGTTCTCACGAAAGGAGGAAGAAAAAAGATGAGAGACTCCATGGAAGGTTTCCGTGCAAGATAAACCTGATGAATCTGCCGGATGTGGAGGTCACTAAGAGAAACACTGTGAGTGGCCCAGAGATGTCTTGCCATATGACAGTCAGGGATCCAGCGCGCCATGGGACACAAACAGAGGCACAAACAGAGGATGGGGAAAGGACAAAAATCCAAAATTGGGAAGCAGAGAAAGTACAGATTGAATTGCGATACCTCAATGTGAAGTGGACGGTGGCCACATTCCAACAGCGATTCATCGAGCTAGTAACATGGGTCAGCAACCAGAAACTATCTAGGCAGCAAGCTAGATGGTTATTAACACTGCAGGACTATGACCTCCTGTTCCAACACATATCCGGGATTAACATGGGCCTGGTGGATGCTCTCTCATGGAAGGACACCCTGGATACATTGGACAATAACGCTGAGATTACCCTACTTCCAGGAGAGCTCTTTATCAATTGACTCAACCTCAACCTCCAGAACGCCATCACACTATCTACTTCCTCCGACTCCTTTATCATCAACCAGCTACAGAAACTTCATTAGGGTACCTCAGGAATCCCTCGTTCCTCTATTCACGACTGGCACTTTGATGACAGACTACTCTACTTCAAGAATTAGGCCTATGTGCCTGAAGCTTACCGGCAAGATCTACTCCATGTAATCCATGATTCACCTGCGGGTGGTCATGGTGGTTATTACCAAACCATGAACATGGTACAATGTGACTATTGGTGGCCTGGCCTCACTGCATTCATGTGCTGCTTCATTCAAGGCTGCACTGTCTGCCAGGCCAACAAAGTCAACACTCACCCCACTATACCACTGCTTATCCCTCTTCTGGTTGCTTCCACTCACCCCTTTTCTATGCTTTCAGTCAATCTCATCACAGACTTGCCACCATTCAAAGGATATGATTTGGTTATGGTCGTGGTTGACCATGGCCTTACAAAGGGGGTAATTTTCACCCCAACTCACAAGAGTGCAGACACTAAGGACATTGCACAGCTCTTCTTCAAAAAGTCTTTTCCACTTCAGACTCCTCCATGATAAGGTTATCTTGGATCGCAGTCCACAATTTGCCTTGGCCTTCACTCTAGAACTTGCTAGGCTCCTTGAGTATGATCCGCTCCTCTCTTCCACATACCATCCACAAACCCTTCTCATTACTCCTCCTTTGCAACACTATCCTTCAGGCTGTTATGATTGCACAATTATCAGTCCAACAGCCAATAGTGACTGGCCTAGTGGAGGCTTGAATGGTGCACTCACATTTATTCCCTATTTCTGTCTTGCTAACTACATTCAAATTGACAGGGCATTTGGTTATACAACTCTGTCTCGTTTTTTGTGTCCCTGGCCTCTCACAAACTTGCCCCTCAATGCGAGGGATCCTTCAAAATCACACAAGTCATATCACCCATTTTGTACAAACTCTGCTTACCATGCACTTGGAAAATCCACAATGCCTTCCACACCTCCCTTCTTACTCCATATAGAGAGACTGTGGAACATGGACCAAACTTTGTTCCGCTTCTGCCAGATCTAATAGATGGAGAAGAGGAATTTGAAATTGACCAAATCCTAGCCCATCAGGGCTCTGCTCGCCACTGCCACTATCTCATTTCATGGAAAGGCTATCTATCCAGCTTCTGAAAACACCTGGGAACCAGAGTCCAATCTTGGACATGCTAAGGACCTCCTTGAAGAATATAAAGCCAGGGATCCCATCACCTTCCCTCTATCCTAACCACCCTTATCTATCTTCAAGTCAAGCCCTCGCTCCTCTACCATGCTACCACCTCGCTTATGTCGTTGTCCTTACTTAATGTCATCCCTCACCAACTGCCCATCTGAATCTATCAACTCCCAGAATGATCCTGTCAAATCCTCTACACTTCCACTCTTGAGAACCCTGCAGCTGCAATCGTCATACCCAGTGTACCCACCTTTCAAGACTAACCAATACTCAAATCTCTGGTTGTCATCTTTCATACATACACCACTGCTCATACCATCCATGCACAACTCTTCCCAGATAGAACTCTGCCTGT
Organism: Boletus insuetus; assembly: GCA_038093095.1. Classification (NCBI taxonomy): domain Eukaryota; kingdom Fungi; phylum Basidiomycota; class Agaricomycetes; order Boletales; family Boletaceae; genus Boletus; species Boletus insuetus. The sequence continues at coordinate 15,883 of JBBPRQ010000649.1, read as the reverse complement.
CTACACCGCTGCCATGAAACAGTCAATCCATGAGTCAAGAGACACCATATTGGACGCCCTCCATGACCATGAATTCAATGACATCTTCCATGGACTTCCAGAACCCCTCTTCAACCACATACTGTGCCCCATATTCAACACTTTTCCCACCAATCTCTAAGGATACTACTTGGACAACATCAGAATACTTGGGTCCAGGATTATCCTAGATTACAGGAACCCAGACTGCTCTGGGCAGACGACTCCACTGTTACCCCAGACTCCCATTCCAACTATATACAACTCTCTATCCCACCTCTGCCAACACCAGCCACTCATCCACCTTCCTGAGAGGAAAATTCTATCGCTTCTGAAGGATCTGGTGGCCATCCTTGTCCTGGAAATGTCAGTGCTCTCCCTGCTGACCACCTGACATTCTTGCCTTCCTTGCCACCGTCCCTCTCCTTGGATGGGGAACCCCTACCCCCAATCCTGCCAATGTTCTTCCCACTCAAGAACATCCCACTACTCCCACACCCACCTGCCATCCTTGTAACCTCAAATGGCATGGTGGAGAGGTTTCATTTGGCCTACCCTCTTCCGCCCCACGAGCTGTGGGCAAACATTCTCAGGGAAATCTAGGAGAGCCGAGACAGGCAACTCTGTTCCCCTCCTCTGGTTGCTATAACAAGGACTTTGCAGTGAGCCCCTTGCTATTGCACAGCTTCTCCTTCTCCTACCCAATCAACATAGACTGTCTTCTGACTCCCCCCACTCATCCTACTCTTGTCTGCTGCTTCACTTGCAATGAACAAGGTCACCTGCAGGCCAATTGCCCACACTACAAATGCCCTCTCTGTCGCTGTACTGCTCCTGGCCACATCCAGGCCTTCTGTCCACGTTGCTGCTGTCTCCTTTGCAGAGAATTGGAACACTTAGATGAGTTTTGCCCAACTTGCCATAATCCACTTAACAACAGACTACCAAGTCAATGACAGAGAGGAATTTGATTGAAAGTCTCACAGGTGCTTTGACCATATGAAGGGGGTAATGTTACGGTTTACTAAGGGGGTACTTATTTTTTCATTACACTTGTTCGTTCTCTTGTCTACAGACTGGTTCTCTCACTGTATGCAGTTGTATTCATAGTGGAGTTGTCCTCCACACTACCAGATATGTTTCCCAATCTCTTTCCCTTTCTGGCTCACATGGTGCCCTCTATATAGACTTCCTTTCCGCCTCCATTCCATATTGCCTTATTTAGACTTCTCCATTGTGGAACTCTGTTTGTATTTCATATTTGTGCTACACACTTATACTTAGATCTGACTTGCTGCTGCACATTGAGTCATATTTGTATGGAGATGGAACACCCTTAGGCTTCTGCTCCCTTATTTCCTTTTCTATCTCTCACACAGACCAGGGGCCTACCATATAAATAGTCTCGCTTCGCTCAGTATGTATTTCCCCTTAAGCTAGTTCTACGCAATATCAGCATTGTTTCTAGTCATCTCTGAGTCCCTAGTGAGTGCCTCATTGTACCTAGGATAGGAGAGACCACTTAGGCTTCACATTGTCTCAAAGCTCAGCACCATCCTTCAGTGTTCCCTCATCACCCTCCTGTCTTTTCATGCTGCATTTCTTCGACCCATATTGGAGCATGCTCAGTCAACACTTCGCTGTGCATTACACAAGCTAATAAGAAGGTGGGTGCAAGTATGATCTCATCTCAGGGGTTCTAGAAAGTTGTATATAAAGGAAGGTGTAATTAAGACATGTCAAATAGTGGAAGAAGATGTCCAGTGTGAATCCAGATGGAAATTGATTGGAACAGAAAGAAAAATGAATATCTGTGTCACAGAAGACTGACAGATACAAACAGAAGGCTTGGATGACATACAATGATGACTAACGAGACCCTTTTCAAAATGGAAACAAATACCAAGAAAGAGAAGATATGTTTTTAGTCAGTACAAGAATGTTTTATAGTCCAGGGCATACTCCAGACTATATCCATAACCCTAATTAAAATAAGTGACAAGTGGAGTCTGTATGTATGAAAACTTCTAGGTTTGCAGACAGATCCGTGGGCAGTGTAAGAAAATACTACATAGTCATTAGTGCAATGGTAATAGACTGGAGACTGTCCAGACTTATCCAGTGACATATACACTCACAATGCTGTCTCTAAAGAGTTATAGTCACTTTTACAATAAATGGAAGAGGGTAGATGAAAGAGATGAATGAATCTGTGATGAAAACACAGAATCCAGTCAATGATTTGAACATGGATGACCATGGATGAACATGGGTAAAAGAAACAGACAGAGGACTTAATGGACACTTGATGATGATGATCTAGAATCTGGAAATTGGAAAAAAGGGGGACTACAACCATAGAGAGCATCAAGCTTCTACAATGCATCTTAACATGCCTGTCAATAACCTGGAAAATGAGTCACATGGCCACTTATGGTTTGCTGGCACTGCTCTAACATCGAGGTTTCAAGCTGATTTTGCTGTGGTTGGACAAAGTCAAAGGACTACCTATGGTGATAAAGAATCTGTTCAAACCAAAGTTAGACAACCCATGAATAGTTCTGCTCTGCCAAGCAGGTAGATGGAGGATAGAGCTGAGTGGTAGTTTCTGGCTGCATGTAGAGCACATAATTGTCTGGTGCAAGGAAAACAACAGTAAGTAATGTCAGTTATGATTCCAGAATAGGACTAACCTTCACTGTAGTCACTACTGTGGAGTGTCCTACAATTTTGGAGAATATCCCTTGGTCCCACTATGAACTTATAATGGACTTTTGTGACGTTGTGAGCCTAACCAATAGTAGGATTTGATATTATAAGGAATCAGAGGATCTATAACAAGAAGGGGAAAGAATAAAGGTGAATAAGACTAGAGTCTATACTACTAGAAGTAAGACAATATATACTAAGAGAGTCCATGCACAGACCAAGCTATGCTAGAGGCTATACTATCTGTAAGTAGTTAAGAGTATGTCTACTGGATACCATGAGGTGAAGGCTATTCTGAGGGAATACTGCTAGTGGATGATAAGGGAAAGTGAGTTAAGAGGAAAAGCAACGCTACAGAGAGGTTTCGCAAAACCTATGGCGACCTAACCCTACCCAAAGACGCAACAACCAAGTGACCAAGTGACCCACAATCCCCCGTGCCAGCAATCCCGCACCCCGCCGACCCACATCTCCATCTAACACACCTTATCCATACCCTCTTACCTTCGCATTCACGGTTGACTATCACTTTTTTCAACTACTATTCAACCTTCTATTTTCCCTCTCTTCTATCCCTCTTGCGCACTTCTCCACGCTTCACTCATGTATATGATTTTCACTTATTCTCTGCTTTTACACCTATACCTTACACTCGATTACTATCAACCCCCGGGGCACCACACAGCCCAACCGCTCACCCACTCACGGGACTCGAGCTAACAACTACGTACAACCACGGAAGACCTAACCCACTTACCACTACTGTTACCATCGCATGTAATGTCCAGCAAGGGGCATGGCCCCACGGACAATAAACAAGGTTTTTTTTTAAAAAAAAAAAAAAAAAAGGAAAAGGATGAGGTGACCATGAGGATGCAATGTGTATACCATGAGGTGCATAGCCAAGATAAGATCATGTGACTGCTGGTCATATGATAGGAAAAGATATAACTTTGATGATTTTCTGTAGTGATCTAGTAAAGGGAAAGAAAGAAAGTAAAAAGGTAATGGTTTTCAAGGTAGTATAAGCATTGTGAGGGTAAGCGTTACAATCACTTCTATCTATATACAAGCACTATTATCAGTCCTTGCCATGGGAGCAAGATTATAACAATAGCTATTAGTATCATATGAGTGTGAGTGTATTGTGATACCAAATGTAAGTGTTGTGATGGGTAGCAAGTTTGGTACTGTACAAGGGTGATCAGCACTGCATGAAAAAGTGTTTACTTATGCGGGTGTTACAAGGACAGACCAGTGGATCTAGAAGTAAGGGAAAGTGCTTCTAAGAGTCTTCAAATCCAATGTTGCTTGATGTGAGGTGGCGATGGGGCAAATTTATGGACAAAAAGTCCAAAAGTGTCCTCTGTGCAATGCAAAGTCAGACAACAAAATTTGAGTGGCACACAGCCAACTCTGGAAGAATCACTAAGGATTCAATTGAAATAAGAAATTGAAATAAGAATAAGGATATAAGAATGAGAATTACAGATGCAGATGTGATTAGAATGCAATGGTTAGGATTAGAATTAGGATTAGTGAGAATTAGGGCTGGTGTAATGACCCTTATTCCCACTATGAACTTTATGAGGGAACTTGTGACGTTGTGAGTCTAACCAATAGTAGGATTTGATATCCTAGGAAATCAGAGGATATATATCAATGAAGGGGAAATAACAAAGGTGAATAAGACTAAGGTCTGTACTACTATAAGTACGACTATATATACTAAGAGAGACCGTGCACAGACCATGCTATGCTAAAGGCTGTACTGACTATAAGTAGTTAATTGTATGTCCACTGGGTACCATGAGGCAATAAGAGAGACTATTGCTATAGGCTCTAGATAAGATTGCTATTGGACGATAAGGGAAAGTGAGTCAAGAGGAAAAGCATGAGGTGACGATAAGGATGCAATGTGTATACCATGAGGTGCATAGCCGAGATAAGAGATAAGATCACGTGATTGCTGTTGAACAATATGTTAGATAGGTTTTCGTAGTGGATTAGCAATGATTAGGAAGAGTAAAATGGTGATGAATTTTCAAGTAGTGTTGGCATTAGGGGCCACTATAAGGGCGAGCATTACAGCTGGTAAGAATTGGAGTTAGTGAGAATTAGGACTGGCCCTGTAGAGGATTAGGATTAGCAGTTGTACAATTTATTTGTTGCTAGTCTACCCCTGAAGTGAAAGATTCATGGGTAAAACCCACCATGGATATACCCATGGATATATCCATGACAGACCCTAAATGTACTCTGAAGGTGGGAAACCTGTTTGACCTTTCAACTGCCTCTATCACAGCCCAGGGGAATTCAATTGTCATCTGCACACACAGTGCATGTACACAGGTTTAGGAGACTCTCATCCCAGCAGTACTCAACACTCTGCCCCTCAGGTCTCCTAGCAAGTGGGCAAAGTGCCCACTCAGGCCCAGTCATAGAGAGCTGTGCAGAAGGAGCACTTATGACCACAGACAGGTAAGTTACAGTGACCAATGTCTTCAAAAGCCCCTGTTGATTTTCTGTGAAGGCACATCCTCTGCTGGTGGAGGTCATAACAAATGAAAAGAGCTGTGCATGCCTGAGATGCCACTATTACTCAATATCTGGGAAATATGTAATGAAGTGTGTGGACAAAGACCCTTCCAGGATTAAAAGGGGGTTGGTGTATCAGAGTTATTGTGTTCTAGAGCCAGCCTTCCTCATATCTGGACAGATCCCCGAGCACTGCCAGCTTTTCATAATGAACTGGCTCACAATTTGTCCACTGTGGATCAGTTGATCAGATCATGACCCCCTTGTCCAATTCCCTTTCCCCCAGCAATGGAGGGAAATTCTCCACTATGTGCCATCCAGGAAAGAGCTTGAAGCAGCACCCACAAGTAGCATGGGTAATGGTTCTGCCAAGGGCCATAAGTAGGCAGTGCTGGAAACCTTTGGTGAGGTGGTTGCAGCCATGATGCAAGGATCCTATTTCTCTCCAAAAAAAGAGATGTGGAATGGCATAGAAAGCACATTCCAATCACATCACTCACCAATCCATCTGTCCGCCTCATCAAGGCTATTCTTTGGAAGATATACAAGATTGGATGGTGGTATGAGTTGTGTGCCCTTGATCAGGTCCTCAACCTCTGCCTGTGGGCAGAACATTGTATGGAGCATATCAGCTTCTTATATACACTTTTTCCTGGTAGTGCAAGACTAGTGCTGTGGTTGGAGCCTCTGCCATCTGGAGTTGGTAATCTTGGACTGACAGACTCTAACCCTGACAATGAATGAGTTCTCTGTTCTTTTTGTCTCCTGCTCTCAATGTGGCTGAATGCACACCCCTCATTTTCTTTCTTGTGTTTCACCAATGGATCTAAGAATATGCAGGCCTATGAAGTTATGTTCCAGGTGTGCCACTTTTACATACAAACATTCTTCAATCATTTTGGCTGTCCCCCTCTTCTTCCCCATCATTTTCCATTGAACTATCACAATTAGCATAAAGTTCTAGGACTGTAACTGTGTTCTGTGTGTATGCATATCTGTTTCCACTTCCCCCTCACTGTGTGACATCATCTACTCCCCCTTTTCTCTAAATCTGTCCTTACTTCATCAGTGCATAACATGTCATTCCTTAGATTGCAGGTGTATGTCTTCCCCCACATAAAACAACAACTGCACCCCTTGACCATCCCAGTTTTTGGATCATACCTACAGTAGACATGTGGTGAGTGTGAATCCTTTTGATTGCAACATGCTCTCAATGTTTTCTTTCATATCACAATGTTGAGCTAGGATACTGCATGCCACAATGTGGACTTGCACATGGAATTACCCATAAACCCTGACCTACTCTCAAGCATTCCTGTCTTCTCACCTCCTTCAAGCTAAGAATCCCAAATTTTCTTTTGTGCACTGTTGACTGCTGATGGCCTCTAACTTCAGATGCCACCCTGATTGTCCTTGCATGTTCACCTCCCAGCAAGGTCTGATGCAGCATCAGTTGACATGTCAAATCCACGCTCATACACAAACTGAGTAATTTGCACAAGCAAATGTTTTTTTTCTTCATAGAGAAGCCTCCAAACAAGCATGTCAGATTGGGTGCTGAGGTGTCCCATGTACATGTCATGATTTCCTTGAAGACATATATCTCATTTGTATTTTAGACTGGGATTCAAACATGGACACTTCTGGATTAGTCACTAAGGTGAGGCATTATAATTGTGATTATCTTATGGCTCAAATCCTAACTTATTTCAGGGCACTTCAAGCCATTTCAATGTTTTCAACCCCCTGCAGCCAACACATGGTGTGCCTGCTAAACCTTCCTTGCAACTGACACACAATCCCCCAGAGATCACAAATGCTAAGCAGCCCCTTCCACCTTGTAAATGACAACTGCCTACAAGGTATTGAGACATGCTCCCTGAGCCTCCATTGCCTGTGGTCGAACTGCAGGCTGCCTCCACAGCCACATCCACATCCACATCCACATCCACATCCACATCCACATCCACATCCACTTCAATCATTCCATGTGTTTTCCTGCATGTATGGGATTCCTTTACCATTGCATGTGTCTATCACCATTGTTCTTCACACAAACCCAACTCATTCCTTCCTAAGGATCAGTCATCTCACCCTATCCAGCCCATTGTCCATAGCTCTACAAAGGAACAGCATGGGGACTACTTTCTGTCTTGGCCCTGGTCTAACATGATCATCTGGCATCTTATGAGCTGGAAAAACTTGGGTGGCAATCAGAAACCTGATTCAGAAGTCACTTGACTGGTGCACCAAGTCCTGCAAGCCCCAAACTTCAACATCTAGGCATTATTAAGCTTTGATGCCTCCAGAGAGTCATCTTGCTTTGATGAAAAGGAGATACCTCCCAAAGACATCTTTGGAATTGACAAGTGAAATCATACTTTGATCAACATTTCAGTATCTTTTAGGGAGAAAAATAAAGATGGCAAAGGAGTCATGTTCACCATCAATGGCTTTCAATACAGACCCATTCTTGATGTCATATGAGCAGTATTCACCAAGGCCTTGTCCAAGGCATTCCATCTCATGCCTTTCAAAAGGGTCTGGAAGTCTTCTATCTCTGGCTGTGAGCAACATAATTATGATGAACTGTATGCCTCAGATGCCTGAAATGAAGCCCACAATGAAATAATGAGGCAGTGAAGAGATGACAGCTGTAAGTTGGAAAAAGTGGTGGCAGGCCTCATGATCTGGTTAGACTCGACTCATCTCACACAGTTTGGGCATGCATCTGCATGGCCAATTTATCTTTTCTTTGAAAACCTCTTCAAATATGCTCAATCCAACTCTAATTCAGGCTGTTGTCACCTGATTGCCTTCATCCCTTCTGTAGGTTTTTATTTTGTTTGCCACCCCTGCTCTCAAAGTCTCATACAATCCCTCAGCTTTCAGAGTCCCTCAAGAACCTCTTGTCTTCAGTCACTGGTAAGAAACACAACTGTGACCTCCTCACATACTGTTGAGCAGCATAGATATTAGGGGCAGTAGGAAGCTCACCAGCTTAATTTACCAAAGTAGCTTAGAGCAGTGAGAGGGGAAAAATCTCTTTTTGTATTGGAACCAGTCTAGTACTTATATACATTGTATGTAGTATATATGGGAAAGTAATATACTGTTTCTCCATGTGTGTGTTTGTGTCCAGTTTATCTCCTAAGCAGGTTATGCAAAGTCTGGTGCATCTCTAATGAAGTCCAGAGGGATCTGTGTTTGTGTTGTACTATGGAGTTGTACAGAAATGTCCAGAGTTGTATGGATGTCTGGAGATGTATTGAATACATTCAGATATGTCTGGACATGACTATACTAATTATGGACTTGTATTCTACACTTCCTATTAGTCTATTCAACATGCACTGCAAGCAAGAGCTCATCCATGTGATCTGGACATTATTACTCAATGATGAATTCCTTAATGCTTATAAGAATGGTATTGAGGTAATATGCTTTAATGGCATCAAGAGAAGAGTATATCTACATACTCAGCTGACTATTCTGAAAAGTGAGTGATTATTGTGTGCTTCCAAATGGAATCCTGATTAGGTTGAAGAGTTCTCCTTGCTGCCATCAAGACAAAGGTTGCTGCCCTTGTTCCCACTGCCTTATCCCCAAATCCAAGTTCCATCAAACCAGATTTCTTAGAGACCTCACTGCAAGACTATCTTAAGTGAGAACCTACTTAGTGAACAAAATCAAACTCATGCAACAGGCAATCTATGAGCTTGGTCACCCTCTGAAGGGTACAATGGTGAAAACCATTCTCAAGAAGACACTGGTAGTAAGAATACTTTTGGCATATGATGCATCCTCACTGCCACCCCCAGAACTCTTTTTGCAAGTGACTGTCCCCCTTGAGGTTCAAATTGTATCTGAATCTGGTAGTGGACTTACTCCATAAGTTCAAGCTGGACAGAAAGGATGTCCACAATCAATTTGCCAGGCAAGAATGTTATCACACTCTTCTGAGAAGACAGCTCTTACTTGATCAAGTGTCTAATGTCATCAATGCAGGCTCTCCAACCTTGCATCACTTAATGGTAAGCCAAGCTCACAAGGACAATGTCTCCAGTCTCCTTCAGTTTCTTGCTGATCATGTTGAGGACCTGGTTATCAAGGTAAGTGACTTTGGCTAAGTTGTATGCATAGTGCATGCTTGTGTGCATCCTAGTCTGACTTCATGTCATGTTTAAAGGACCACATGCTCACATGACTACTTCAACTGGACTTTGATGGCAATGTGCAGACTTTCACCCCAGACAAATGCAATGAACCGACCCTTGGTCTCCACTATGAATGCGATGGGACTCCAAGAGGTTGTGAGGCCAATCTGTAATAGGATTAGATGTCCTAAGGAATTAGAGGATGTATTGCAACAATAAGAGAAATGAACAGATGAATATACTATTGTAGTATGACTATATATACTATGAGAGACTGTGCACAGACCAAGCTATGCTAGAGGCTATACTATCTATATGTAGTTAAAAGTATGTACACTGGGTACCATAAGGCAATAAGAGAGACTATTGCTATAGGCTCTAGATAAGAGTGGTTATTGCTATTGAACAATAAGAGATTGGTGAGTCAAATGGAAAGGCATGAGGATGCAATGAGGATGACATGTGTATACCATAAGGTGCATAGCTGAGATAAGATCATGTGATGAGAGTGACTGCTGGTCATGTGATAGGAAACTGTAATGTTCTAGAAAGTAAAAAGATAATGGCTTTTCAAGGTGTATAGGCTTTCATAAGGGCAAGCATTACATGAACTGTGCTTTCTGAATGCTGATCGAATCATGGAATCAACAATTGTTCACATTAACTACACTACATACAATATTTGCAGAGCCCATGATGGCCTGTGGACTGACCACTCATCTTTCCTCATGACTCTGTTGAGGGAGGAAAATACCCATTTTGATATTGTTAGCTACTCAAAGCTTTCCATATTGATGTTTCATACTGTCCTGGTGGCATTAGTGGTCCCAAGGAGTTGATGGAAGTCCTTTGGGACCATTTGCTAGAAATAGATTCAGATTACAATTGGGGTTTTCAGGGGTGTACTCTGCCAAAGATTGGCTTTGTGCCCAAAGATAGAGATAGCCCTACATTCAGATTTTTGGATCCCTCTCTAGTGGTCTGTGGATGTCATCTCACTCCAGCTTTCATGGATGGTCATACTAATGAACTCTTATGGAATGGCACATCAAACTATAGCCAGATTATCTGACAAACATGATAATTAGGCAAGATATTATGTGAATATGTGAGATTCTATTTGCTATACATTATCCTTGTGTATGCTAACTCAATTCAGTTTTGCTGACCAAGATATGTTTGCATGCTACTAGTATGTAACACTCAAAATCAAACATGATGCTGCATACTTACAACATGAACAAGATGTGGTTAATGACCAACTGGCTACTAACAATGATTCCGATGAAGATAGTATTGATCAGATTGAAGATCCTCAGTTGAGTCAAGCTTCCCAAAATAACATCAATGTAGGCAATGAAGAGGATGAAGAGGACAAGATTGATAAAGAAAGTGATAGCAGTGTGAGTGATGGTTATGACAACAGTGACATTGATGTTTCCTTCTAGTACTATCTTCAAGCTTCACTATAGACAATCTATTATAATAGTTTACCTAGTGTACATTGTAAATCTATATTGGTACAATCACATTGTATTGCCAACAACACTCCTGAATGATTCTCCAAAGGGTTGAGAAGCACTTGCCAGTCATCTGGCATATTATAGATCATTGGAAACTACTGAATACATGTAAGACATTACCAATATATACCACCACGAGAAATATGCACAAGCAATGCATTGAATCTTTGCCACTTTGTACATATCATACTAATAATATCAATAGTCATCTATCTAATACTGTTTGCTCACAGTTGGGCATTGATCATACAACACACTATACAACATAGGTAAGGTCTGCAATGTTGTGAGATGTTTATCACATCTGCAATATTAATCTGCCACAAAACAGGCTAGGGTAGCAGTCATGATAAGCCAAAGTTGTGATTTGCTGTGTCACACTGTCCATTCTGTGGTGTCTATTGTACTTAAGCTTAAGTCAAATGATCTAGGACATTGACATTTTTGAGATCCCTGTGCAATACTATAGGGAAGGAAGTAGCCTGTGTAGCCTTTGCAGATCTGTGACTCTGTAAATCAAAAAGGCTGGTTTGCTGATGCATTTCAGCAGACTTCAACTTTTCCAAAAGTACAATCACTTGTCTGAGTTCAAGTTGGCTACAATCTCTAAAGTAGAATACACTATTAGAGACAAGCTTAATCCAACCATATGATTAAAAAACAATAGTATGTGAATGATAATCTATATGGAATGGATCAAGATAGTCTGCAAAATGGAAGTTAAGAGGTACCACCTGGTATGATCAACTCTTCTAGACCATGTTTCAAGTCATCCACGTTGATGCAGAGGTATATTTTCATACCACAAAATTGTCATAAGGGACCGTCTGATGGTAAATCTGAGCTAAAAGAGGGTTAATATTAATGCCTTCAACATCACTTCGTCATGCTCCTTCATAATGGATGCCAGCCCCTTGACCCCTTTCAGCCATAATAGATGAAGTTGACATTGGGTACAGGGCTTTACCTTCCTCTCTGGCCCAGTCAAAGTCAATCAGTTGTGCCTTGAACTTGGATGGTGTGTCTTTCACTAGGATTATGATATTCAGCTTCTGAAGGTCACCATACACATAACCAGCACCATAAAGGTGCTTGAACGCTTGCTCAGGGTCAGATTCGAAGCTCGGGGGAATTGGTTCTTTGTATTCCAAAACATCATGTAGTGTGCTTCCTTTTGCATATTCCATCATGACCATGCATAGATTGCCATACAATGGCATTTCAAGTGTCATGTTTATCTCTCTGTGATACAAAAGTTGTGGCACAAAGCCTTTAGAGTCCATGTGTCAATGTACACGGTTGCCATATGAAGTGATGAATTTAATGACAATATCCTTGGGATTGTCTCTGTGGGTCCTGGTGAGAAATGTTATGCAGAAAACATCATCTCCAAGCGGTTTCTGGTAAGTGAACTTCATTAGGGTATTTGTGGCATCATCCTTGTATGCTGTAGGAGATGGCCAGAACCTAGGGTGGAAGACAGCCAAATGGTCATAAAGTGTAACATTGAGCCTCTTGTACCACGAATCCAAGTGTTTGATAGACTCACTAAGCACATAGAAAATGTGTGCAATTTTGGAGGAACTGGCAGTCGTCATGGGTTGAATGAATGGGAACCCAAATGAAGTCTGTGAGTCGCTGCACAACACAATAATCAGTGAGGATGGCACCCATAATGGAGAGCCATGGTCCAGCATGGGCAATGATGAAAGTGGGGCAACTACATCTCAGACTCTGCTCCATGTTCTATGCAAATAAGGCTTTAGCTGATGAAGACAAGAAAATTACTAGGATGTCATTACCTCTGGCTGAGAGTTCAAATGCAGATACAAGAAGCTAGCTTGGATTGAGGGGTCTGAACCTCTGTTGCCAAATTCATTCTTCTCCTTTTGGATGATCAGGTATGTTAGGGTCTCTTCATCCAGTCTCAACACAATGAAATCTGGTGAAGTTCCATTAGAATTTGTGATGGAACTGAGAACACTACAAATGGCCTTTGACAAAAAGGGCCTAATCTTCTCTCATTGAGTCTTCTCTGCATTGTGGATTTGAGCAAATTGATCCATAAGATCACATACATCACAGACAAAATCAACAGGCACAACATATGCAGGATTAAATGCCCTGCTGGAGAAATATGCAAATGCTGGATTAAACAGCTGGATCAGAGGAGCTACCATGTGTAACATGCAGCGGAGTTAGTGACAAGTGGAGCATGATGTTACCTTGGCCTAAACAAGTTCAACGAGTGGAGGGCAAGGTAATGAATAGAGGAGCCTGCTAGGGCAATGTCTACCACAGTCTATCTCAGAAGACGAACTGAGACTTGAGGTGGGCTTGACAGTCTCTGATATCCAGGTGCTAGCCGCTGGAGCTCTCAGGAAGTATCACTAGAACTATGCTGATATTGCGTAGAACTAGCTTGGGAAAATACAGGCTAGAAGTACAGATATATACGGTAGGCCCCTGGTCCATGCAAGTAAGGTAAGTGATATAAAAGAAAAAAGGAGGTGGGAGTCCGAAGGATGACCATACTCCTTATAGTCCATTCTGATAATGCGGAACTGTGGGATGTGGCAGTGTGATCTAAAAGAGGAACACTGTACGGGCGGAAGTCCAAAGGAATTCCATGCAGAAGCAGAACAGAAGGAAGAAGCTAAATATAGAGCGGAGGTGGGGTGCCATGTGAGTACATAAGGAATGGATATAAAAGGAGAAACTATCTGGAGGACGACTCCAGTACAATAGAGTATGAGACAGAGTCTAAAGAGAAACAAGTAAAGCAGCGTAGTGAATAAAGAAAAAGAGTACCCCCCTAGTAGACTGTAACATTACCCCCCGGTTATGGTCAAAGCACCTGCAAGACCACCTACTTAATCATAATCCCCCTTGTGTACCTCATAGTCAGTGGGATCATAGTCGTCTTGGGGGTTGCGACGGACGACACAGTTTTCCTTGCAATGTCCAAGTTCTCCGCAAATGGGACAGCGACGGCGAGGGCAGAAGGTTTGGATATGCCCCAGTGCTGTGGTGAGGCAAAATGGGCATTGGTAGCGAGGGCAGTCTGGGCAGAGATGACCTATTTCGTGACAAGTGAAGCAGCAAGCGAGGGAATGACGAGGAGGGAGGATGATGGAGTCAACGTCTATTGGGTTTTGGGAGGAACCAGGTGTCAGCGAGGGCGACATCTGAGTGTCCTTGTTATATCTACCAGAGGTGGGGTAGGGTGTGTCTGCACGCAAGCAGTTTCGCAATCTCTTAGCAGCGCCTGCCACAGCTCGTGTGGCAGAAGACGGGAGTCTGAACTGAAGTGTTGCCTTAGCCCGCTTGAATTTACAAGAACCTGCTGTGGGGGATGGTGAGAAGGGGTGTTCTCAGGCAGGGAGAACGAAGTTGTCAGGTGGTGGGGTGGTGGCTCCAAGAAGAGGGATTGTGGTGAGGAAGTTTTGAACCTTGTTAGAAGATGTGGGGAGCTCTGAAAGATTTCGGGGGTGAGTATCACTGCTAACTCCTCCATTGCCGCTATCAGTTGGTCCTGTGGTAGGAGCGCGAGAGGCTGGGGTTGGTGGAGGTGGCATGGGGATGGGGGTGCAGGAGGTGGTTCAATTGGTTGAGGCGGACCCTGTGTCACTATCTCCATCCTCCCTTCTCCTAGATCTGTCAACCTCATCCCAGGCCCAAGTGTCCTGATCCCATGGGTGATTCTCATCGTTGTTGAAGTAGTATTGTCATAGGTTGGAGGGAAGTGTGTTAAGTATTGGTCGAAGAATATGTGTGAAGAGGGGTCTAGGGAGTCCCCGAAAGATGTCGTCGAATCCATGGTCATGGAGTGCGTTGAGAATCGTGTCTTGAGACTCGTGGATGGACTGTTCCATGGCAGTGGCATAGACAGGCAAGGTCCCATCTGGAAATAGCTGGGCGTGGAGAGTACGGGAGGTGGCGTAGGTATGGAATATGCCAACCAAGAATCGGAGTATGGGAACGTCCCGGTAAGCGGGAATGGAGGGCAACATGATAGAGGCAGCAGCATTCTTGAGAATGGCACAATATAGGATTCGGTGGGAGTGGGTTGGAAGTCAGTGGATGCGGACAGGGATGTCGGCCGGGATAATGTGGACATAGGAGGATGCGGTAGATGACATGTAGCAGAGCTGGGGCTCGACACTTAGAATGATGAGAGTGGTATGTGGTGGTTATGGTGGAAAAGCGAGGGGACCTCTTGCCTTATATTCCTTCAGGAGGTCGGTGGCATGTCCCAAGTTGGACTCTGGTTCCCAGGTGTTTTCGGAGGATGGGTTTCCTTTCCATGAAATGAGGTAGTGGCAGTGTCGAGCGGAGCCCCAATGGGCAAAGATCTGATCAATTTCAAATTCCTCTTCTCCATCTATATCATCTGGTGGAAGCGGGATGAAATTATCTCCATGTTCTGCGGTGGTTCTATATGGGGTGAGAAGGGAGGCGTGGAAGATATTGTGAATTTTCCACGTTTGTGGGAGTCGGAGCTTGTATGATACAGGCAATATGACTTGTGTAATCTCAAACAGGCCTTCTCGTTGTGGAGCAAGTTTCTTTGAGGGGTAGCGAAGTCTCAGGTTGCGGCCCTTGAGCCACACCTTATCTCCAACTTTCCAGGGTTTGAATTTCGAAGTTATGAATTCCTTCACATATCTTTGCACCTTTTCGTGCATGGCAGTGGCTTCCAGACGTGCTTCATTAAGGTCCCTGAGTCATTTCTCAAGGGTAGGAAGGAAAGTAGTTCCAATCCATGGGTAGGCATGTGGCTCTTACCACATCATCAGGCTGAAAGGAGTCTTTCCCATTATGGAGTGGACTGTGGAGTTGTAACAGTACTCCGCCATTGGAAGGAGATCCAACCAATGAGAGGCGTCACCTTGGCAAAAGATCCGAAGATAAGTCTCGAGTTCCTGGTTGACC
>JBBPRQ010000648.1:0-18407 GCA_038093095.1 Boletus insuetus | reverse complement strand
GCTATACTGACCATAAGTAGTTAATAGTGTGGTCACTGGGTACCATGAGGCGATAAGAGAGATAAGAGGGACTTATGCTATAGGCTCTAGATAAGAGCGGTTATTGCTATTGGCTGATAAGGGAAGATGAGTCAAGAGGAAAAGCATGAGGCAATGATAAGAATGCAATGTAGTCGCCATGAGGTGCATAGCCGAGATAAGAGATAAGATCATGTGACTAGATCATGTGACAAAGGTCACGTGATGAGGGCTTTGTCAATAGCTGATGCATGTTCGGTATTTCTGTAATAGATTAGCAATGATTAGGAAAGTAAAGTATACCAAAAGTTCAAGTAGTATCGGCACTAGGTTCTTCGTTATGGGCAAGCGTTACAGGGATAATTTTATCCCGCTTCTGCTGGATGTAATAGACAGAGAAGAGGAATTCGAAATCAATCAGATCTTAGCCCATCGGGGTTCTGCTCAATGCCACCACTACCTCATTTCGTGGAAAGGATACCCATCTTCCAAAAATACCTGGGAACCCGAGTCCAACTTGGGACATGCCGCCAACCTCCTCAAGGAATATAAGACAAGGGACCCCCTCGCTGTCCCTCCATAACCACTGCATACCACTCTCATCATTTCAAGTGTTGAGCCCTAGCTCTGCTGTATGTCGTCAATTGTGTCCTCCTATGTCCACATTATCCCAGCCGACATCCCTGTCCGTATCCACTGACTCCCAACCCACTCTCACAGAATCCTTTATTGCGCCATCCTCGAAAATGCTGCTGCCTCTATTGCCTTACCATCCATTCCCACTTACCGGGATGTTCCCATACTCCAATCCTTGGTGGGCATATTCCACACCTATGCCACCACCCCTACTCTCCATGCCCAGCTTTTTCCAGATGGGACCCTGCCTCTCTATGCTGCTGCCATGGAACAATCCGTCCACAAGTCTCAAGATGTGATTCTCGACGCACTCCATGACCATGGATTCAATGTCGTCTTTCAGGGACTCCCCAGACCCCTATTCGCTCATATTCTTCGACTGATCCTTAACACACTCCCCGCCAACCTACAATGATACTACTTTGACAACGACAAGAATCACCCATGGGATCGGGACACTTGGGCCCAGGATGAGGTTGACGGATCTAGGAGAAGGGAGGATGAAGGTAGTGATGCAGGGACCACCTCAACCGACCGAACTGCCTCCTGCACCCCCATCCCCATGCCACCTCCACCAACCTCTCGCATTACTACCCCCGGACCAACCAATGGCGGTAGTGGAGGAACTAGCAGCGATCATCACCTTCGAAGTCTTTCAGAACTGACCGCGTCCTCCGATGAGGTTTGAAACTTCCTCGCCACAGTCCCCCTTCTTGGAGCCACCACTCCACCTCCTGACAATGTCATTCTCCCAGTCCACAAACACCCCATCTCTCTGTCGCCCACCATAGGTTCTCATAAACTCAAGTGGGCTAAGGCAACACTTTGGTTCGGACTCCTGTCCTCTGCCGCATGAGCTGTGGCAGGCCCTGCTAAAAGATTGCAAAACTGTTCGCACGCAGATACACCCTATCCCACCTCCAGTAGATATAACAAGGACGCTCAGGCATTGCCCTCACTGACACCTGGATTGTCTTTAAATCCTATTGACGTCGATTCTATCATCCTTCCTCCTCTTCACTCCCTCGCTCAATGCTTCACCTGTCGCGAAATCAGTCATCTCTGCCCAGATTGCCCTCACTACCAATGTCCGTCCCGCCTCACTACAGTGCCAGGGCATATTCAAACCTTTTGCCCATGCTGTTGCTGCCTCATCTGTGGGGAACTTGGACATTGTGAGGAGAACTGTGTTGTTCATTGCAACCCCCAGGACGACTACAACCCAACCAACTACAAAGTAAACGAGGGGGACTGTGATTAGTAGGTGGTCTCACAGGTGCTTCAACCGTAAATGGGGGGTAATGTTACGGTCTACGAGGGGGGTACTCTTTTTCTCTACATCATCTATGCTGCCTTACTTGTCTTTCCTTAGACTCAGTCTCTTACTCTACGGAGTTGTATTCATACTGAAGTCATCCTCCAGATAGTTTCTCCTTTTCTGTCTATTGTTTACGTACTCACATGGTGCCCCGCCTCCGCTCTATATGATCTGCTTCTGCATGGGATTCCTTTGGACTTCCGCCTGTGTGGCATTTCTCTTTTAGATTACACTGCCACATTCTGTAATTTCACATCATCAGGATGGACTATATGGAGTATGGTCATCCTTCGGACTCCTGCCTCCTTTTTCCTATTATATCACTTATCTTACTTGCACGGACCAGGGGCCTACCATATATAAACTCTGTACTTCTATCGTGTATTTTCCCTAAGCTAGTTCTATGCAATATCAGCATAGTTCTAGTGATACTTCCCGAGAGCTCCAGTGGCTAGCACCTGGATATTGGAGACTGTCGAGCCCACCTTGAGTCTCAGTTCATCTTCTGAGATAGACTGTGGTAGACATCATTCTAGCAGGTCCCTCTACTCATTACCTCGCCCTCCACTCATTGAACTCGTTCAGGCCAAGGTAACATCATGCTCCGCTTGTCACTAACTGTGCTGCACATTACAACTAGTACAATTGCACAGACTGTGTAGTGCTTATCTATGTAGACTATACTAGGTATTTAGCTGGTACTACTGGGTACCATGAGGCAACACAAGTTGTGATGTGACTGGTGGATAAACATACCTATGCATACTCGTGTTAGATAGGGAGCATTAGGTGACCATGAGGACAGAAGAGTTAAGTGGTTAACTATTCTTTTACTGTTGCACAAGATAGGGGCCTATTACCATATAAGGCAAGTGTTCATCAACTGTTCTTCAGATTGATTCATGCAGGGAGAATAGTTAATGATTAAGCAATGAGAAAAGAGTAAAGAGGTGGCATCTGTGAGGTGTAGGAGGCATTGGTAACACTCACCTTCCTCACCACCGTCCCTCTCCTCAGACAGGGAACTCTGACCCCTGAGCCCACCAACATTCTTCCCACTCGAAAACACCCCACTACACCCACATCCACCTGCCGTCCTCATAACCTCAAATAGCATGGTGGAAAGGTTTTGTTTGGCCTACCCTCTTCTGCTGCATGAGCTGTGGGCCAATGTTCTCAGGGAAATCAAGGAAAGCAGAGACAAACAACTCCATTCCCCTCCTCCAGTTGCTATAACAAGGACTTTGTGGTGAGTTCCTCGACAGTGTCTGGTTCCTCCTCCTCCTACCCCATCAACATAGATTGTCTTCTGACTCCTCCCATTTGTCCTACCCTTGTCCATTGTTTCACTTGCAATGAACAGGGTCACCTCTGGGCCAACTGTCCACACTATGAATGTCCTCTCTGTCATTGTACCACTTCCGGCCACATCCAGGCCTTTTGTCCTTGCCATTATTGTCTCCTCTGTGGAGAATTGGGCCACTCTGACAAGTTCTGCCCTACTCGCCACAACCCACTCAATGACTACGACCTGATGGACTATCAAGTCAATGAAGGAGAGGAGTTTGAATAAATAAGGTCTCACAGGTGCTTTGGCCACATGAAGGGAGTAATGTTACAGTTTACTAAGGGGGTACTCATTTCCCACTATACTTGTTGCTCTCTCATTTACAGACTCATTCTCTTACCATATGCAGTTGTATTCATATTGGAGTCATCCTCCACATCTACCAGATACATTTCCCTTTCTCTTTCTCTTTATGGCTCACATGGCACCCCCCTCTGATACCCTATTTAGACTTCCTTTCCACCTCCATTCTGCATTGCCTTATTCAGACTTCTTCCTTGTGAAACTCTGTTTGTATTTCATATTAGTGCTGCATACTTATACTTAGACATGACTCATTGCTGTGCATTGAGTCACACTTGTATGGAGATGGAACACCTTTGGGCTTCTGCTTTTTTATTTCCTTTTCTATCTCTCACATGGACCAGGGGCCTACCATATAAATAGTCTTGCTTCACTCACCATATATTTCCCCTTAAGCTAGTTCTACACAATATTAGCATTGTTTCTAGTCACCTCCGAGCTCTAGCAAGTCCATTGTCAGTACCTAGAATAGAAGAGACCTGCTTAGGCTTCGCATTGTCTCAAAGCTCAGCACCATCCTTCAGTGTTCTCTCATCACCCTTCTGTTCTTTTGTGCTATGCTTCTTTGACCCGTATTGCAGCACACTCAGTCAACACTTCACTGTGCGTTACAGGTACATGTTACAGTCTACAAAGAAGGTACTTGTTTTTCTCCTATTCACTCTCTTGCCTCTTGTCTCATTCTCTCACTGTATGCAGTTGTATTCATAGTGGAGTTGTCCTCCACACTACTAGATGCATTCTCCCAATCTCTTTCTTCTTATGGCTCACATGGCGCCCTGCCCTGATACCCTATTTAGACTTCCTTTCCAACTCCATTCCGCATTGCCTTATTCAGACTTCTTCCATTGTGGAACTCTGTTTGTATTCATATTGTGCTGCACACTATATCTTAGATCTGACTCACTGCTGCACATCAAGTTATACATAGATGAAGTTGGGCTTCCACTTCTTCATTTTTTTTTCTATCTCTCGCATGGACCAGGGGCCTACCATATGTATGGTCTCACTTCACTCACCTGTATTTTTCCTTAAGCTAGTTCTACGCAATATCAGTGTTGTTTCTAGACCCATTCTCCAAGTCTCTAGTAAGTGCCTCGTCATACCTAGGATAGGAGAGACCCGCCTAGGCTTGCATTCCTCTCAAGCTCAGCATCATCCTTCAGTGTTACCTCATCACCCTTCAGTCCTTACTCACTATGCTTCTTCAACCCATATCACAGCATGCTCTGTCAAGACATTGCTGTGCATTACAGTACAGGCCTCCATGCTTGTCTAGAAGCACCACTTTGTGTGCCAGTGTAGCAAGCATTCCTCTTAATCACTTCACAATCAATTATGTTGCCAAAGTGATTGATGAAGAATTGAAGGTTGTCAAGGATATCTTGTATTGCTCATCAGAGGATCTATCTACAGAGAGTCTTACAAGCCTTGGTCTAAAGGAATAAGGACATAGAATGTTTGCCAAAGTGATCAGGGTCATCAGCTAGAGGTAAGGGGGGGGGAATACTCCATATCATGAAAGACTGAGATGCAAGATTATCTTGACCAAGACATCCAGTTTCTTGCAGAATGGATAGCAACTCCTTTGGTTTCACAATGGTGACATTATATTAAATGCTAGGAAATTTGACACCTTCACTAAAACAAATAGTCATAGCAATCCAGGGTATTTCTCCAACATGCCAAGCTATAAACCAACATGTTTGTTGAATAAGATACAACTGGTGTATGCAGGGATAGAAAGTATCCAGAGGATTTCATGTGTGAAGGCAGTACTGGTCATGTAAATCACCTCCTGTTCATGGAGAAGGAGGGATATGAAGTGAATAGTGTTTTAAAGTCCAGTCCAGTCCAGTTTTTTCCTTTCAAATTAGGTAACTGAACTGTAACTGATCCTAGGAAGGTCCCTGGAGGGTGCAACCAGTTACAACTGGTCTTTTAACCCCTATTTCATAGTGATCACACTTTGTAGTAGTCACACAGAATGTTGTGTGGACTCTAGGCTTTCTGCTGAACTAATATTCATCCAAATCAGTGTAGAGACTGGTATGTCTCTACGTTCATATCCCTTCATTCTCATGTTGTCCATTGTCCTATATTTTGTCTACTCTCTATCCCATCACTTACCATTGAAGACCAGAGTTGTACCATTAGTCCAGTACCACTGGACTAGCATGGTCTATCTTAGACTATGTCCACTATACTGGTCATACTGTTATATTGTACTTATCCCATCTTAGGCTTTATTCTTTTATTATATACTTGTATTACCACTGACCTTAGGGGTTAGTCTTCTCATATTTCCTGCTAGGGTCCAGGTATGCCTGTACTATAAAGTTTGTATGCCTTGGAATTGGAATTAGCTTCCATTTGGCTCACAACTACTGTCACTGTCACCATCTTAACATCTTCCAACTCATTGTCCAACATTCTCACACTTTTGTGTCTTTTCACCATTGTCTCTACTGTCAACCAGACTACTGGTCTAACCACTCAGACTACTCCTCAACAACTGGTCTTCTACCAGACTGCTGAGTTGATCTCTTTGGACTTCTTTGCTTCTTGTTCCCCACTTTCTTAGAGTCCCCCTTCTCTCATGCTAACCCTGTAGGACTTGCTCTACCACATGGACTAGCATCTTTATATCGGTCCACACATTCATGCAATATACATATTTTAATCAGACATGTTATTATTAGATTCATAGAAACCTCTTAAAATCTATATGGATGAATAAAATTGCTATAAAATAGTACTAATTAGGGAATGTGGCTGTACACTGGTTGTAACTGGCAACTGGACTGGTTGGCAATCATTGAAACTACAACTACAGTCCAGTTGCCAGTTGCATGGCTGGTTGCCAACTGGACTTTCCAATCACTAGGAGCGAAAAACTTCAATAGTCTTGTCAACTATGCATGACTCATCAACATGGAAGATGCAATATCCAATGTTTGGGTGGAAGATTGGGGGATGGATGATGTATATGTCCTCTGTCAAGAAAACAAATGGAGTCATAATGAGAAACAAACTAGAAGAATGGAGAAGGGTGGCAGCAAAAAATGCCAAGCTTTTTCTACTTTCAGTGGACACATGATTGCTAGAATATGGTTGTTGATAGGACAGCTTTGTACCAACTTGGCTTGGTGATTAGATATAAATGTAACATCTTGGAAGCCAGAAAAGAGAGATTGATACCAGCTGAGGGTGGACAATAAGAGGGGAGAGTTGCTAGGAGGTGGGTGGTAATGAGGCAAGAATAGTGGCATTAATATATGAAATAAGATTTGAGTCTATGTCTGCAAGATACTTGTCCAATGGGGGAGCACAGTATGGTAAATATCTTAAATGCCTTCCCAATTCACTTGTCAGATAGAAGATGAGAGAGGTGACCTAAAAGAGTCCAGGAGCTGAGCAGCTTGATCCATTTCTGTCATAGGATCTGCATCAACAGGGGGGGATCAGAGCAACCTAAATAGGCATGGCATTTGGTAGAGACACACTGCATGGAACAAATGACTGTGTGGAATACAGTAAAAAGAGCATTGGAGTCTTGGATTTCATAATAAGCATTGGCAACAATGGCTGAGTGGCTAACTGGATGTGGATTGCAGAAAGGTTGTGATTGTCTTCATTAGATGTACTAAGTCTGTGTGAGCAAGGGAGCAAAACATTGAGCACATCACTTGATGGTAAGCTCTGAGATCAATGACAAACCAAGATACTTTTCAGTATAGCTGTGAAGGACAAGTGAAGAGCCTTTGTTATTGAGCATAGTGCTGTGGTGGATGAAGAGATAGCTCAAATAGGATTGGGCTTTGGGGAGTTTCATGATGTAGTATATGAGTCTGGTAGCAACAGGGTAGAGTATGCTGAGAATAAAGATGTCCAAGTGAGAAATAAAATGGCATGGAGTATGAACAAAGACTGCAGAGGTTAAGAGGTTGGAGGTTGCAGTCAGCACAGAGAGTGACAATGTGGAGGGCAAGGCAGAGGGTGATGTTGGAGGTGTGGAGGATGACATCAGAGATGCAGGGAATAATGGAGATGCTGCAGAGGAGGAAACAATGGAGTAAGAAGAAACTATATCAATGTAGATAGTATTTTTTTCTGTTGTTTTTGTTGTTGTTTGCTATTAATGCAATGATCTAATAAAGATGGAATAAAATGGAGAACAGAGAGACTATAAGACAGAGGGAAAACAGAGATGGAGAAACAGAAAGCAGAGAAACAGAGAGCAGAGAAACAAAGAAGTGGAAACAAGGAAATTTAAGGAAATCCTGGATGTTCAAGAGCAGAGGTAAACCAGAGGGTCAGAGGTGACCAGAGATAGTTGACTTCTGATGAGAATTCAATGGAGGTGGAGGAGTGAGTCAAGATCATGGAGAATAAGGAAGACTAATTTCTGAGATGAAACAGCTGATATCTCCTTGATAGTGATGAGGAGCTGTTCTGGAGATGGAACAGATCATCTGGGATTTCCGAAGGAAGTCAGAAGAGTGGGATATGATGTTAAGAGTTGCATAGGAGTTGTATAGGAGTAGATGTCTTCAGCAGGAATTGATTCCTTCAGAGAGTAAGGGAGTTCAACTCTGAGCTGGAGAGGCAAGAAGAAACAGGCAGAGATGTGCCAAAGGCATGAATGCACTAAGGTGCAATGTGTGCAGAAAAGCATGAGTGCACCAAAATGTGATGGAGGGCTCAGGAAGGAATGGGCAGAATGTAGTGATTACAGCGAGTAGTGAAGGAACATCTGGAGTTCGAAGCAGAGGCAACAAAGAAAAACAGAGGTGGATGTAAGGAGTGGAAAGAGATTTATATGTGCATTTGAGAAGTCCTAAGGGAGTTTTTATGAAAAGGAAGGACCAGAGGTGATGAACTATCCAATTGAACAAGGTCCAGAGCTGGCAAAGAAGTTCCTTTGACTGCATGAGAGTGTAGCACAGTCTGAAATGGAGTGATGGAGGAGCCAGTGGGGGAATGATGTAGGAGATTTCGGAGTTTAGAGGACCTTGAGAACAGAGGTCTGGAGTTGGCAAGTGGAGCTATGACTGATGTTCAGAGTACTGGAACAAGTCATAGGATGCCAGTGAAGAGGAACAGAGATACCCAAGGTTTCAAGGAGGGTGCTTACATATAACAAAATGATAGTCCAACAGGGGGGATTGCCAGAGGGCATCTGAGAATGTAGTGGAGACAGGGTTGGAGGAGGGTTGGAGATGAGGTGGTGAAGAGGACAGGATACTCAGCATTGATTAAGATGATTCTTGAGCCTCGGAGATTTGAGATGAGAAGATCTGAGAGGATGCAGCAAGGTATACTGAATTTGGTGAGCTGACATATTTGAGCAAGCTTACTAAAGAACAGTATTAGCTGGGCTGAGATACTGGAATGAGCTCTTCTGAAAAGGCCATTGATTGACTGACACACTTAACTGGGCCTAAAGAAGGAATGCTCTGATCAGGCCAAGATACTTAATTAAGCCTCTTTTGAGAAAGCTCTCAGTGGTCTGACATGCTCAACCAAGCCATTTTGGAGGGATGTAGGTGGTGAGCCAAAAGATTTGAGTGAGCTTAATGAAGAATGGTGTAGAGATCTGTGTATCTCTAGGTTGATATCTATGCTTTTAATAACCTTCCACTGTGTCCTATGTCCTCACCTACCCATCCAATCCAGAACATGGTCAGTCTTTATCCTCTCTTTCTGTATAATCTAATAGTAGTCTGGTAGTCTGGTCTGATCCATGACAATCTGATACTATAGTCAGTCAGACTAACCTGGTAGACTAGACTTCAGACTATTAGGTCCAGACATAGTTACACCTTAGCTGCTGCCTAAGATGGGCAGAAACAACTGAGGTGCTGGTAGATGAGGTGCATGTATATATTGAGATATACTTGTATTATGTTACCTACAATATTAATATTGCCATGATGAACCTGAAACAAGATTACAAGGTTTAAGAGTAGCAGTTCTGGCAATTCTGGTGCTTCCATACTTTCTAAGGAAGTTCTGAAAGTTGTTCTGGTGGTTTCAAGTTTGGAAGGCATGGGAACATTCTGGAAGTGGTTGTGGAATAGGGCTTCATGGTTCTAAAGGTTCTAAGATAATTCTGGTTGTTCTGAGTCTGGAAGACACAGAAATGCTCTGAAAGTGGTTCCAGAATCAGGATTCCAAGATCAAAACGCAGAACACTTGAAATGGTGGTTATTTGTCAGAAATGACTGAGGTGCAGGTAAGTGAGGAGATGACACTCTTCATGAGCTGTGACCAAGGACATTAGTGGCAGTGTAACAAGAGAGTGTACCTCCACATACCTGGACATACTCCTACTCATTTTTATTTAATGCTTGTTCCTTGTCAATGATGAACTTGTGAGTTCCTTTTTCAAGGACTTAATTTCAGTGAGGACGAATGACAATATAGTAAAGATGATGTGGGGATGAAGGTGAAAGTGAGATATAGACTTGACACAATGCATCTTGTCAAGTCCACAACACCAGGGTTATATGATGGTAATCCTTTTTCAAGAAGTTGATTTCAGCAAGGGTAAATGACGACATGGGGATGAAGGAGCTGACTTGACACAACACTTTCTTGTGAAGTCCACAATACTGGGGTTATATTCCACATTCACAGTGGCATAAAGAATTATGTAAAGTGTGTATGCAATATTTGATAATATAAAGAACTTCAACTGTATTTCTCTAAGTCTCTCAGACCAATCCAGTCCAATTGCCATCACCATGAATGCATTCCATGGGATCAATGACAAAGTTCTCCTCACCACAGCTCATGAGCAGGCAGCAAACTGTTCCCAGCATTGTTGGATGTAAGAAAGGCTGGAGACCATGGATGTAGAACAAGCTCAAATATAAATAGGTAAGTAAATGGGTTTCAGAAGTAAAGCTTTTTCTAAATGGCATTTTTAGAACAAGATACCAATATCCAGGATGAACTCCCCACATCCCAGGCTCCTTGGAAGCCTAAGGGCCATGCTGTCCTGCCACTACAGAAGTGTGGTATGACACTCGATACACTATTGTTCAAATAGGTGCATACAGATGATCCAGCAATCATGGGACCAGAATACGTGGACATTCTATCAAGTGCCATCCCTCCTCTAAATGTAGATGATGTCTGGTGGCTACTCCTACCACCATCCAGTGAGTAGTTTATGCTGTCACTTATCATTGTCTAATTCATTGTCCTCTAATGAGCTTTAAATTTGAACACATGGTTGCTTTAGAGGTGGGGGAAGGGTCATCAAGCACACCCATTAAATGTTCTTCTGGGCTGGAAGTGCCTCTATTCCCTTCTGCTGCAGAAAGCAAGGAAGAAGATGGTGAGTACACACATACACTTGCAATGTAATTCTAATGGTCTCTACTCGCTAGTGTCCATGGTCAACTGTAATGCATCTGATATCAGGTGTTACAACTTACCTTGGCATTGCCTGGCTGGTGATGCTCACCCACCTTTTTCTTTATCCTCCTTTGAACTCTATGTCCCTTGTCCCCTTGTCTCTTCAACTCTCCATTTCTTTGTCTCTTTGTTTCTCCATCTCTTCATTCTCTCTTGCACTCTGTACTATTATCTTGGTTCCTCCACATCTTCTTGTCTTCTCTCATACTCTGTACCACTATGTTGGTTCCTTCGCATCTTCTCACCTTCTCTCGGACCTTGTACCCATATCTCAGTTTCCCATGGACTCCTTGTATCTCCCCATCTTTGTCTTTGTTTTCTTTCTTGACCTTGGTCCGTGTGTAGCCACAACACCTATATAAACTCTAGACTTAGAACATTGTACACTACTCTCATCTTACCTCACAGTAGCCACTATCTTGTGGTTTACCTAGTAGATTGGCCTCTATGAACCTCCTTTGTAATCAGACACCTTGAACATTGCTTACTCTTGACCTGTCTGATCTTCCACCAATTGGGGTCTATGCTTGCTCTACTGACCGTCGTCGCTATAGTGGATCAAGTCGTAACATCAGAAATGGCAGAAGCACTGGGACTAGGAAAGATTGCAAGGGAAAGAAGCATGCATGAAGAGACAAAGAAATAACCTCACCTGCTAAAAAAATGCATAAGAAGAAGAATATCAATGTGTTGATGTGGAGAAGGAAAATAACTTCCAGACTGGGCCCTTATAGATGCCAGAAGAAATGGAAGCAGAAAAAGAAGCTGAAGCATCAACTTCCACTTTGAAGGTAAGCAAACCATGAGCACTTGAGTATTGCTAACTCAGATGCCTTTATAGGTATGTGATGTGTGCAAGACCTGTGAATCAGGGTGCATGTGGAGTCCAGGAGTGGTGAACAAGAAACAAGCATGTTAGGCTTGCATGTTAGCAAAGACCTGCTACAAGGTTGAAGGTAATTCTTGCTCCCTCTTTGACATCATTGATTTGCTAACGAGAAAATGAAGGGCTACCTGACATCCACTGTTAATGTGGAAAGGGATCTTGGAGTGCAGGAGTAGGGGAGAAAAGTGAGATGGCACAGATGATGTTGGCAACCATCAATGAGCGTGTGGCATGGCTGGAGAAGGCTGTGGATAGAAAAAGCAGAAGATGGTTTCCTAAATTGCTGATTTGGAGAATGAGCTGAAAAGATTAAAGAAGGAAAAGAGGTCAAATCTATGATACTCAGCCTTAATCTTGTTAGTCATTGTAAATCCTTATTTGTACTTTGTATTCAACAGGCCCTTTGGGCAATCCTGGACCCAAAGTTTTGGGGAGTGTGCAGCATGCAATGTCAATGGACAAGTAAAGTCACAAGATGGAAAGAAATATGATGAAAAGTACCATTACAATAGTGCCTACTGTAACTACAAGATCAATTGTCAACAATTGTGTTGTCTTGGATTACTCTACAGCAAGTCATTCAATAAGTTGTAGTGTACAAAAGGTAAACTCACATGTGTAATGCTTCAGATAATGGTCCTATCTCATTGAGTGTGGTAGTTACTACATTATAATCTTCTTCCATAGCAATGAACAAGTAAGCACACAGGTCTGGGCACGTGGCGAATGCTCTGTTGTAGATGCAGAGGAAACGAATGTAGATGTGATTTCTGCACAGTGACACAACTTGTTTACGTGCAGTGTTCGGGACAGGAATGTAGTCAGTGATGTTAAGGATGTGGGAATTCCCACCAGGCTGTTGCAGAATATGACAAGGCACAAAATCCAAGGGACTGTGCTTTTCAATGAATGCAGCTTCCACAATTTTAAGAGTTGCATTGTGAGAGTCTGTGATAGGAGGGTTCATGGAGTTTGCAGCACTTCGCAGTCTGTCATTTGTATATGTGAAAGAGATTAAGATAGTGAGACAAAAAACTGTACTTGTGCACGATGTGTTTGATCTCGGTTATATTTGAGAGAGTTACGTATGTGATAGGATCCAAAGAAGAAGTGAACTTGAAGAACAGAAACGAAGAAGGTAGCAAGTCTCGGAATCCGGTTTGGAGATTGGAGTCCCAAACCACCAAGTATGTTGATCTTAGGTGCAGATTTGTGTGGTAAGGTATATGCCAGGAGGCACCTGCTTGATGATTCAAGAAGAATGCACCTTCAAGAGTGCATAAATTGTTGGGTAAGTCAACAGTAAGGTGATATGGTACTAGGGTGATTTTCTGATTGTTGTGATCATTGTATAGATAGGCAGTTGTTGCTGTAGGTGATGAAGACATAGTGATTGCATGGTGTTGAGTTACTGAGGGGCAGGAAACCTTTTTAGGGGGCTGCATATGAATTGATTGAGGGCAAGGAATAACACATGTGCACCCCTTTTGATCCATGCTGTCGCTATGTGTGTCCTTTTCACTCAGTCTCATCTGAAATCATCAATCTTTTTCCATGAGATGTTATGTGCTGAATGTGAATACTTATATGTTTTTCTAGCACCCATTGATCTGTTGAGCCTTGCAGATACTTGTCACTATTTCAACATTGAAGTATGGCAGTACATCTCAAAGCAGTTGCATTTCTCACTTGCCAAGTTTGTGGATGACCCTATGTCTTTCCTAGACGTTATGGAAGTCACCCATACCATCATATTCAGATCTTTTGCCTTTCAGTTCATCTTTGGAGAGTGACGTACTCTTTGGTTGGTGAATGATCTTGATTTGTACATGATCCAAGATGGTTTGGAAGACTTGAAAGAGCAGCTGGAGATGCAAGGTTATGCTGTTGAGCACAAGAGTAAAGCAAACGACTCACCACATGTGTTTAGCAAGATATCAAAGATTGTGAAGATGAAAAAAAAGGAGAATGCTATCAATGTTATTGTCTCACAGACCAAGTCACCAATCCAACCCATCTTCCAGTTCCAATCCTCCATTGTCATGAATTATGTTTTGGCATTGATGATCTTCTCCACATATGGACACACGGCTTCATGTTACAAGTTGTTTGCGAATCCGATGCTGTTCTTTCATCAATGCATATCTTAATGCATCTTATTGTCATACAAGAAGTATGAGGAAAGGGATGTCAAGATGTATTCTCCATCTGTGCTGTGGATGCAAGGCTATAAATCAGGGCCAAGCCACACAAGTGCATGTGTTACTTACAATGCCCTTGTTCAGTTCGAAAGAACGTGGATGGTGGATGTCTTCTGGCATCATTGGACCCTTGTCATCCTTTTCATCGCAGTGTGGAGCAAGGCACTGTGGAGAAAGAAATAGTGGTATGGGTGTTAAGCAATGAACAATGTGATAGCAGACATTTGTGCACTTCACGAATGCCGGAGGTGTAGTTGTTAAAGTGAGTGCCTCACCTGCATCATCTTGTCTTTTTCTTATTTCATGGTTGCAGAGATGCCGCTTCCCTCACACAGTGAGTTGTGCAAGTGTAGTGAGTGGCAAGCTGCAGACAGAAAGGTGCTGTAACAAGTCAAGGTACAATTCAAGGTGAGGTTTGTTGGCATACTTTATTTTATTGTTCTTATTTTCCTCATGGTTCGTTCCATGGAGTACAAATGTTCTCGATATGAAAAGAAGAGTGGGGCAGTCTGAATAGTCTGTGGACATGAGTTTGTGTACAATGGAGTGGCTATGTTGAAGCAGGTTGTGTGGTATTTAGCGAAAATGTAGACAATTGATTTAGTGTGTAGAGAGTGTGCATTTTTTGTGATCGCTTGAGAAATTACAAACAAAAGTTTCATTGTATGTAATGCAGTTAAAGCTTGATATCCTGAAGTTTTGAAGCGGCCCATTCGCCCACACTGGTGCTTTCAGTGTCCACACTGTTAAGAAGATAGATAGTCTGCAGCTTGTATTGAGCTCTATGACCTGATTATTTCATGTTACCATCTTTTCTGATCACATCCTTTGTGTGGTACTTGGAAATGATGACCCTGACAACAATGAGATTATGTTTCTTTAGGTCCAAGGTAGGGTAAGTTTCCATTTGATGTTTTGCACATAGCACTTCACGGGCATCATATACAGCATCAAATAGTTTCTGATGTTTGCAACATTATAACCCCTATATGAATGGCAGTGAACAGATATGCACAGGAATATCATCTGCAGTAGAACTTTGCCATTTCATTGCACAAAACGCTTTGACTGTACCATCCGACATTGCTAACAGTAGTCAATGTTAGATAGTAAACTGACAGGGCATGTAAATGAAACAAACACAAAGAAGGATTGGAGAAACCCAAAATCATTTGAGTTCCTTGGTCTGTGAGAGTGTTGGAGAGAGGCATTATGGTAATAGATGCTTGATGGTCAGGTTCACCTTGTCAGATGAATCATATGCTGGTCAGATGTCCTACAATCCATAAGATGATGGATTCATTGGTGTTGGGATTGCAAATCTTGTTCGCATGGTTGTTCATTGGACTGTAAGTCCTCCAGGTAGATATTAGCAGAATTTTACCCAATGCATACATGTTCACATTGTTGTTGGTGAAGTGCGAAATCACGTTGATTCATCTAAAGGATGTCAGTTGGTCAGTTGTATGAAGAGCTTTGAGGTAGTACCATTTAAGCTCCTTGTCATAGTACACTACATATTTATCTTCTGTGGCGGCACAGCACAGTTGATTGATCACATTTTTCACTGTAGCTTTCACAGGTTTTGTGAGCTGTTTGACTGGGCTGGAAAATGCTTTCTCAGGCCTTTTCATCTCATTAGCCTGGGTATGGAAAACTTGAGAACTGTCTTTATTGCCTGTTGCTTCAGTATAATAGGGTAAGTTAAAGTCCAATTCACTTGGAGTGGTAGAAGAAAGCTCCCCTGTATGGGTTTTAGGAGTACTAGCATCGTCTTTCACAAGGGATTCATGAAGTGTTTCCAGTCTAGATCAATGCATGAGTGTGAGTGAAGTATCGATTCAATGGTGGACAGACCATTGTTTCTTAGAACTGGATGAATTGTTCTTGCTTCATTGGTGTGTTTTGGCATTGTGATCATCAAAGTGAGGAGAGACAGAAAGAAACCCCCTAATTAGTCATAAAGATATGTTACATGTTACACTAATCATTCCAGTCACTTCATGTAGTTGTTAAAGGGGGACGGCAATTACAAGTCAAGTTGTATTATGAATCACAACAATATAGAGAGTCAAGTTAGATAGCAAGTTCTCTTCATTTTACAGGATGCAGGTTACCATCTTCTTTGTCAGCTCCTTTCCATTTTGTCTGTTGATCCATGATACTTTAATAATATTTAGGGAGGGAAATTGTCTACCAAGGAAGTTTGGTCATCATCCTAATTAGCGGAAAGGTGGATGAGATGTTTAAGGCAAGAATAGATCCCAAGCTGCTTCGTGGAAGGGCTATGTTTGTTGAGAAAGAGGGCGAACTTGAACTCTGCTTCTATGAAGTCTTCATTGGCAAGTTTGAGAGAGTGAATTTTATGCAGTTCTTGTTCATCTTTTACACCAAATACAGGGAGGGACAGAAGAAGCTGCCATTTGTGGCAGATTCTTGCAAGCCAGTTTTTGTTGTTGATGATGTTGTTGTTTGGAATGTCATCCATGTTTCCTTTCTGGAACATTATTGAGATATTTGAATATGTCTATGTTTTGAAGATCATGCAGTTACTTACTCTTCCAAATATGTGTTTCTCTAGTTTGAGTTTTCCACCAAACATGTGAGTACCAGAGGCACAAAGCATCCTGCCTGCAATGGTCAAAATAACATTCAGACAGTCCAGTTGGGCTTGCCATGCATCTCAGTGTTTTCTGCCAGTTAAAATGACAGACTGTAATCCACGATGAGCAGATTGAGGATAGCTTTCACCATATTGTTAGTGAACAAGCTAGAAAGGTAGATAGTCATTCACCCGTCCCAATCTCCAAAAGTGTCTAATGTGACTGAATGAATAAATCCATGGAAACGGATGGCCATTGTCCAGAACTCTTGATCTGAATTCTTTTCTGGCTTGTATACCAGAGTGTTCGAGTGTCATTGATCATCAACTGAAGGGTCTTCGATGATGGTGATGAGACAAACAAGGTGGTTGATAGCAGCAGGTAGGATGATGGAAGGAGGTCGGGAATCAAGTTTCCGATATGCCTCAATCTGGTGGATCAACGCCAGTGCCCATTTGTGATAGATTAAAGTAGAACCTGCATCCACAAGATATGACATGTGAAGAGGTGATAATCAAAAAGGAAAAGGGGTGGTCGTGCATGTAGAGGGGCTTAGAGAGGAAAGTAGAAGTGGTTGGTCATGCAAGTGCATGACCATGACACACTTTGTGTGAATGCTCAAACTGCATTCTTGTATCTTTGTCAAGCAGTTCAATATGACATAGTTTGTTGCAAAGATCTTCTGGCAATTGGGAACACAATTTCGAAGATGGAAACCACTGTAGAATGCCAAGTCTTGAGAGAGATTTTGCATGCAACAACATCATGTACAAATTCTGAATCACATGAGCACTACAAAGATCAATAACTGCAGCCAGCTTCCATGGTCAATCCTTGAACTTTGTAATCAGTAAACACCCATCTGGGCAGGAGTGGGAGTTGTGTTTGCAACACATTAAATATATTACTTTTAGAGGTTTGAAATTTGAATTGAGTGGATATAGGGAAAATGGGAACAATGGATAGCAGTAAGCCAGGCACCTCAATAGAGGCTGATTGGACCTTGACATAAGTGCATATTGCCTCATGTTGAGTTATGTTTCAACTGTTCAATACGTCAAATGATTCTTTGTATAAGATATCCTTAAGAAAACCTTCAGACCCATTTACTATTTTGCAGCCTATTAACAAGTTCTCTGTTATCAAGACAGGCATGCCAGGTACCAAAGGTAACTTGCTGAGACTATTATGACCATCAGTTATATGAGCGTGCAACAAATGTAATGACCCTTGGTCTTCAATGTAACAATACCTTATTCCAACTGTATCTTACGAAGGAACTTGATATTGAGCTCGTAGGGTATATGACCCTAGACAACAGAGATGGATAACAATATAGGATTGTGCCCTAGAAGGGACTTCAAGTAAAGGAAACTATAGGTGTGATCAAGAGGAATGAACAAAAGGTGAATAAGACTAAGGTCTGTACTATTGTAAGTACAACTATATATACTATGAGAGACCGTGCATAGACCAAGCTATGCTAAAGGCGATACTGACCATAAGTAGTTAATAGTTTGATCACTGGGTACCATGAGGCGATAAGAGAGATAAGAGGGACTTATGCTATAGGCTCTAGATAAGAGCGGTTATTGCTATTGGTTGATAAGGGAAAGTGAGTCAAAAGGAAAAGCATGAGGTGACGATAAGAATGCTATGTGATCGC
>JBBPRQ010000647.1:0-18414 GCA_038093095.1 Boletus insuetus | reverse complement strand
CCGACGTGTTGGTGGTCCCTGGTTATCCCACCTCAGGTTGCTTCTGCCCCCACCGTCTGTGACTGGGGTACATCCTTTGGGTTCATGCCTGAGTCATCCTCAGGGCTTTCCTCCCAGGTAGCCTCTCAGAGGTCCACTGGTGTGAGAGTGGAAAATCTGTTTGACCATATGGACTGGGCTCCACAGTCCACCTTGATCCCTACTTTTTGGCACTCTTGGTACAAGGCTGATCGTACCACAGCCATGGCCTGGTAACCTTCCTCTTACACCCCACCTGCCCCCAACCCTATGCCCCCACCCTCCCCACCTGTTGCAAACACTAATGAAAATGCTGCGAACGATCCCTACAACATGCCAATTCCATGCCCCACATCCTCTACATCATTCCACTCCATAATCTCCACTCCCTCCTCTCTCTCAAACGTCAGCGCGATGATACCCAACTTCAATAACGACGAAAACCATGGATGGGAATAAAAAGACCATGCTCAAGATCTGGCAACAAAACCTCAACACTTCCCACACGGCACAACACTCCCTACTCAATGGTCCCAATGTCTCAGAATGGAACATCTACGTCCTACAAGAACCACATGTTAACCACGTAGGAAACACCATAAGCCCACATTCCTTCTACCCCATCTACCCCACCACAAGATTCACTGACAAATCCTCATGCTACAGATCAGTCACCCTAATCTCCCGATCTCTCGACACCAACTGCTGGAAGCAACTGCCCTTTCCATCAAGAGACATCGTAGTCATTCAACTCTCAGGCCCATTCGGAAACTGCACTATTTTTAACATCTATAACAATAACTACTCACACGAAACAGAAACCAAACTAAAAACTTTCCTAGACTCAAACTCTCAAACCCTCTTTCAACAAAACTCGGACCACGTCATATGGCTCGGAGACTTCAACTGCCACCACCCGCTATGGGAAGATGAACGCAACAGCCAACTACTCACGACAGCCTACCTCAACCAAGCAAAACCCCTCATAGACCTCATTGCCAACCACTCAATGTTCATGCCACTCGCCAAGAACACCCCAACTCTCCAAGCCTCCAACTCCAAAAACTGGACCAGAGTCGACAACGTATTCTGCACTGACCACACCGCTGAGTACTTCACAACCTGCCATACTAGCCCTGAACAATGCGGCCCCGCTACTGACCACGTTCCCATTCTATCAATGATTGAACTAACTATACCAGAATCTAACCAAGCCTCAATACGCAACTACAGAGACGTCGACTGGAAACAATTCAACGAACGCCTACAAGAAGAACTGGCCAAAACCCCCCAACCAAGCTGTCTGTCAACTGACGCAGAATTCCAACACGCAGCCAACTCTCTCATGAAAGCCATCCACAACACCATCAACGCCCATGTACCAAATACATGACCAAGCCCACACTCAAAACAGTGGTGGACAAAAGAACTCACGAACCTCAGGAAAGAACTCACCGGCCTAGCCCGAAAATCCTACCACCTACGGAACGACACCCAACATCCCATCCACAGGAATACAAAACCAAACGCAACAAGTACTTGACCACTCTCAAAAACACGAAGAAGCAACACTGGCTAGACTGGCTCGAAGACATATCCGGTAACAACCTATGGATAGCTAACAGATACATCACTACGCTAGCAGGCGCAGGCACCCAAACCAGAATCCCCTCCCTGAAATCACACCAAACACCGAACACGTCACCACTAGCAACAACCAATGAAGAAAAAAGCTCCTACCTAGCGGCATCCTTTTTCCCTCCTCCTCCTACTTCATCATCAGTACCTGACACATTCGATTACCCAGATCCAATCCACATCCCAACCATCATAACAGAAACCACCCTAGCAAAAGCAATCGCCAAACTCAGCCCTACAAAGCCCCCGGCCCCGACAACATATGCAACATCATCTTCAAACAATGCGACAAACTACTCACCCCTTATCTAATCCCCCTATTCCAGGCCTCCCTCCGCCTCAACACATTCTATGACCCCTGGAGAGAATTCACCACCGTTGTCTTACGCAAGCCAGGACGCCCAGACTACACAATTCCTAAAGCATATTGCCCCATCGCTCTTCTCAATACCACCTACAAACTCCTTGCATCTATCGTCGCGGACCAACTAACATTCCTACTAGAAAGCAACGACCTACTACCTCCCACCCACTTCGGGGGTCGACCGGGACGCTCAACAACCAACTCCCTTCACCTACTAGAAGCAATGGTAAAACAAGCATGGCGTAGCCACAAGGTCGTCTCTATTCTATTCCTAGACATCGAAGGTGCATTCCCCAATGCTGTTACTGACTGACTTATACACAACATGAGAACGAGATGCATACCAAACACAATAATCAACTTTATACAGAACGCCCTTCAACAACGACGCACAAAAATGAAATTTGATGGCTACCAAGCCTCACAATGGACACCCATCACCAACGGCATCGGACAGGGAGACCCTCTCTCCATTATACTCTACATCATTTACAATGCTGACCTACTTGACATAGTTCAAGGACAAGAGAAAAACGAACAAGCTCAAGCATTTGTTGATGATACACTATTACTCACTATAGGCAAAAACTTTGAAGATACCCACGCAACGCTCAAAGACATGATGGAACGCAACAGCGGAGGATTTGACTGGGCTAAAGATCACAACTCACGATTTGAAACCTCAAAATTTGCCCTAATGGATCTATGCACTTCCATGACAAAAGAACGTCCACCAATAACACTCCGAGGAGTAGAGGTAGAGCTCAAACTGGTCACCCACCACAAATTTCTAGGAGTAATAGTAGACCAATCATTGCGTTGGAATGCCCAGGTATCCCATGCCATTGCGAAAGGCACCGCCTACACTCTCCAGCTTAAAAGACTCTCATCAACCGCAAATGGCATTCCTCTCCCTCTCATGTGCCAACTCTACGTAGCGGTCGCCATCCCAAAAATGCTCTATGCCATAGACGTCTGGTTCCGCCCACTCTTCTCGGAAACCACTGACTCCAAACAATCAGGATCCACAGGAATAGCGAAGAAACTGAACAGCGTCCAACACATCGCACTGCTAAGTATCATAGGAGCTATGCGCACCACCGCCACTGACATCCTCGAAATCCACAGTAACATTTGGCCCATAAAACACCGCATCCAAAACCTATGCCAACAGGCAGCTCTACGACTAGTGGCCCACCCTCTGTCACATCCAATCTACCCTTACCTCCAACGAGCTGGAAATACCTTCATCAACCGCCACCGCTCATCTATCCACTACCTATGCCACCTGTACAACATCAAACCAAAATTGATTGAAACAACCCACCACGGCACCAAACCCCCCACACAATGCCCCCCCTTCCAAACAATGATAGACAAAGACAAAGACGTGGCCCTCACCTACCACAATCATATAGCTGCCTCCCCAAATCATACACGCATCTATACTGACGGCTCCAGCATCAACGGTAAAGTAGGAGCGGCAGCTATATATTACCCTCCGGGCGGAAATACCTCACTACTATGCTACCACCTAGGCTCTGCTAACAATCACACAGTTTACGAAGCGGAAGCAGTCGTCTAACCCTAGCCGCGCAACTCCTCCTAGTCAAACCCGAACATCAAAAGCCGATCTACATCTTCGTCGATAATCAAGCAGCCATCAAATCCGGTGCAAACCCCAAAACCCACCCCGGCCACTACATAATGAACCACCTCCGCAAAACCCTCCGCTCCATAAAAACCAAACACAATATCTCCTCGAAAGACATAATTGTCTGCTGGGCACCAGGACACAAAGGTATACAAGGTAACGAAAAAGCTGACACTGAAGGACACACAGCTGCCACCGACCCCTCCAAAACCAGCAGTGCAACACACCTCCCTCAATACCTGCGAGCCAGTCCTCTACCTCACAGTATCTCAGCCCTCAAGCAACAACAACAAAACCTGTCAAAACAACGCTGGATGAAGGAATGGAAAACCTCAAAATGACACCCTCTAGCAAAGTCTCTTAAATTAACAGCTCTGGGCGGAACATTCCTCAAACTCACCACAGGCCTCACAAAACGCCACATATCACTCCTTATCTGGCTATGCACCAGACATATCTCGCTAAACCATCATCTTCATCATATCCGCAAATCAGAATCCACTGACTGCCCCTTTTGCACAGACCCTCCCACCCTGGAAATGGTATGACACTACTTACTAGAATGCCCAAACTTCGCACGAGAACACCAATCCCTACGCAACACACTGGGCCGCAATGCGGACTCAACCCCTATCTACTCTCCAAACCATTTGCCCTACCACACCTATTCAAATTCATTGAAGCAACACAACGACTGAAAAACACTTTCGGTAATGTACCTCTCCCTAAAATGAACACATGATAAGCACTGGCACCCCCAGATACGTCGCAAAACAACGCTCATCAACCCCAATGGCAACAGTGCCATACTTACGTCTACGAGGGAATGGCAGGTCCAAATGGTAATAAGTTGAGGGAGGGAAAGTGGGAGGAAGAAGACTCGGACATATGCCTCAAGCCCGCCGCCATGCGCCCAACAGCCATGGCCACCACTACCGTACAACACAAGCGGGCTCCCATGTCTTTTCTCTATCTCTACCTTTTACTTTTCTCCTATGCACACCACTCTCCCGAACGTACGACGGGCCCCACAAAGCCAACGTACATCGTTTCACCACCAACACACGAACTTGATCACACCAATATGACCAGAAAACTATAAACCTACATGCTCAGGGATTGCGACGTCTAAAACGGCCGGCAGGAACGGCGGACTGATGGGGGCAACTCACATCAGGGCATTCGTGCGATCGGGTGTGGCGGGGGCCCCCATTTTACGGTTAGAATCACTGTCCTACATAGAGTATAGTACTCCAAGGTGGACACAAATAGGACTTAAAAAAAAAAAAAAAAAAAAACCTTCCTCTTCTGCATCAGGATCCGTCGAGTCCTTGAACGCAGTCTTGAGGATCTTAATAGTGGCGCCTTGGTCCTTCCTTGGTAGACTCTCAATATAGTCTTGGACCTCATTACCCTCCTGCCTAGTCACGTCGTCAAAGCTGTCATTGATGAATATGGCTCTTGTACTTTGCGACCATCATTGTTGGGGTGTGCGATATTTTTGCGACGAGCGGGGCATGTGATGGAATTGTGTCCAGTCGGTTCCGGATCAAGAGTGGTTGGCGGACCTACAACCAACCTGGTGGCACATGAAACACTTGTTGCTCTTCATATACTCTGACCACTGTGTTGGAGTGAGACGTACGGCATCTACGTCCATAGCGTATGGGTCGCAAGTGGAGCTTTGAGAGGAGGGAGCAGGGATATATGGGACCTTCCTGCGTAAATCATCTATTCTCCTAAGTGGTTGAGAAAACCTTTCCGCCTTACCGATCCATTCTTGATAGGTCGTGGGTACTTTCTCGCAAGAGAGTACCATAGCAGCGAGGCGTTGGCTAAGACCATGGAGGAACCATTCCACCAGGGCAGCAGAGTCCTCAATCCCAGTTTTCTCTGCAAGGAGACGGAATCACGAGGCATAGGTGGGAAAGCCATGCTAGTAGTTCCGTCTGGGAGCCTTTCCGGGATCTGAGTAGTTGAGAGAGGTCGATCCTAGCCTTTGCTGCTACATTGTATGGGGCGAAAGTAGACTCGAATGCTTCTGTAATTTGTTCAAAGGTTTTGTCTGCATCTACAACTCTTGGGTTTGAAAGCTTCATCAGCCATCCTTCCGCAAAAGTCTTTCCATGGCCCTTGCTTATTTTGTTGAGAAAGGTAAGGGATTTGGTCGTATCCGTGTAAAGTCAATTGTTGATGAGGAAGTAGGCTTTCATGGAGAGAAGCCATCGGTTAGGGTCTTCGGCTTCCCTGGTAAAGTCCTTGGGGAGCCCAGCCTTAATTTCTGAAACCATGTCGTTGTCTTCAAGAGCCAGGTCAATGTCAATGTCGGAATCTGTGTCCAGGTTGTGATAACTAGCAGGGTGGTCCTCATCTGAACGAGGGGGTGGTGGCAGTGGAGAGAGTGCCGTGGGAGGTGGTAATGGTGTCACCGACGGAGTCAGTGTTGGTTGATAGTCTAGCTCAAGATAGTCGGTTGCTCTTCCTTGTCTCCTGTTTACCTCGGCTAAGTCTTGTTGCCTTTGTCTGTAAATCGCCCTTGCCTCAGGGGAGGAAAAGCGATTGGGAAGGGGGACAAAAAAGGCATGTCTGAGAGGTAGTTCGTGGATGCGCAGGAGAGGGGAAGGGTTAGCACTAGGAGGTGCTGACGGAGGGAGCAGAGCAGAAGGACCTGGCTTTGGGCTAGAGGAATCTCTGAATAGACCGAATCGGGAAATGTTGGCAGTGGGGTGTGTCCTCTACACAGAGGTAGGGACAAAGGGAGAAGCTAGTTCTTTTGTAATGCGCAGCGCAGTTAGTGACAAGCAGAGCATGAAGTTACCTTGGTCTGAACGAGTTTATGACGAGAGGATGAGGTAACGAGTAGAGGAGTCTGCTAGACAATGTCTACCACAGTCTATCTCAGAAGATGAACTGAGACTTGAGGTGGGTTCGATGGGTCTCCGATATCCAGGTGCTGGCTGCTGGAGCTCTTGGGAAGTATCACTAGAACTATGCTGATATTGTGTAGAACTAGCTTAGGGAAATACATAATAAAAGTACAGAGTATATATATGGTAGGCCTCTGGTCCGTGCAAGTAAGGTAATAGATATAAGAGGAAAGAGGAGGCGGGAGTCCAAAGGACAACCGTACTCCTTATAGTCCATCCCAATAATGCGGAACTGCAGGATGTGGCAGTATGGTCTAAAAGAGAAACACCATGCGGGTGGAAGTCCAAAGGAATTCCGTATGGAAGTGGAACAGAAGGAAGAAGCTAAATATAGAGCGGAGGCGGGGCACCGTGTGAGTACATAATAAATGGATATAAAAGGAGAAACTATCTGGAGGACGACTCCAGTACGAATACAACTCCGTAGAGTAAGAGATAGAGTCTAAAGAGAAACAAGTAAAGCAGCGTAATAGTGAAGGAAAAAGAGTACCCCCCTAGTAGACTGTAACACATGGAATGAGAGAATCTCGATTGAAGTGCTCACTGTGTGCAGGTTTCTTTGCTGGGCTTGGTGACAGTGGCATCATATTGACGTCCCCTTCAACTTCATCCACTTGGTGCTCTTGGCATGTGCACTCAACATACATAGACCTCTCAAGAGGAATGTCTAAGCCAGAAGATATATCCATCAAGG
This sequence comes from Boletus insuetus, assembly GCA_038093095.1. Taxonomy (NCBI): domain Eukaryota; kingdom Fungi; phylum Basidiomycota; class Agaricomycetes; order Boletales; family Boletaceae; genus Boletus; species Boletus insuetus. Next base: position 11,119 of record JBBPRQ010000647.1, on the reverse strand, counting down.
AATCCACTGTTAGGGGTGTCGAAGGAGAGTCATGCATGAGTTGGCTAGAATGGTGCAAGGGGAAGCCTGGGGCAGACATTGCGGAAGATGATACATTGGCTCGATGTCGTGTGCACTCTGTGTAATGGCTGTGTCCATATGGGACCCCATCTCCTGTCTCCATATCTGTGGGCAGAGAGGGAGTGGCAACTAGGAGTTGAGGGCACACCTAGTCCTGGAAGAGAGGTAGGTTGCATCACACCACTAACAATGCCATTGCTGCTTTGGTCTGCATCAACAAGTTGAACTGTCCCAGAATTACACTGTTCTGCACCATTGTTGTCCACAGCATCATTGTGATCTTGCAAGTGATGCATCTCCAGTTCCTCATGGTGTTCAGGTTCACCATAATCATCCTCATCAGAGGATCTCTTCTTCTTTCTTGTCTTGATCAAACTCCAGTACATCACAACATTCATTGAACATTGTAAAATAGGTAACAGGGGTGCTGTCCCAAAGGAACAAGCTGAAAAGAAGGTGGGTGCAAGAAAGTCTAGTCCCAGGGGTTTAGAGGTAGTTGTATAGGGTTGAAGCTTTAACCAAGACGTGTCAAATAGTGGAAGAGATGTCTGGTGCTAATCTGGATGGGAACAAATTGAAATGGAAACAGAAACGAATATCTGTGTCATGGAAGACTGACAGATACTTCCGGAAGGCTTTGGACAACGTATGACGACAACCAATGAGACCTTCTTTGAAGACAAACGAACAATAGCTAAAAAGGGAGATGTATTTCGGGTTCAATACAGTAGTATTTATAGTCAAGGGCATACCCTTTGACTGTTTATCAAATACATGAAAACAGATGCAGTGCACTAAAAAAAAACTTCAAGGGTGACAAAAACTTCTTTCAAGGGGTCATACACGAAAGGGTTGGTGGCAACATCGTGTGATCCTGCAACATTCTAGACTGGTTGAGCCCTTCCGGAAACATCCAGAGCGTCCATCTATCGTAGTGCTGTGACTAACAAGTCGTAACCTGTGTATATGTCAGAAACAGGCTATATGAAGTACACCTCATGAGCAAGCATAGCATCAGTAGTCAATCCAGTAAGTGGGACGGACATGGATGAAAATTCGGATGGAACAGATACATACAGATCACAAACAGATGGACAGACGGATGGACAGATGGATCATAGGATGCTTGAAGACGAATATCTAGTGACTGTAGAATGGGGGAATAGATGGATATGAGTGCAAGGGACCACGGGTTCCTACAATGTTACTGTTTTCCGTCTCTGTCGTTTACCATCCAATGTGGGTTGGTCCACAGCTCAAGGCCCATGGAAACGTTTCAACATGAGCGAAGAGCGAAATGGAGTGATTGGTCAGGAAGGGGGTGCAGAAAGGGTGATGGTGGTGCGAGTGGCGGGGCTAGAGCTGGCGTAATTGTCACTTTGGGAGGAATGGGCAGTGGATGCTCTGGTACTGACTACTGTTTGGAAGGGCTCTTTGTGATGGGTTCTTTGTCAATGAGCCCTTGATAAGCTTTGGACTGGCACCTTTTGCACTTGAATGCCAAAGGTCTCTCATTCTCAGCTTGTTCATGCATAGAATTGGGGTGAGGCCACTTCTTGCCACTAACCCAGCAAGTGCCTTGCTGAATGGATGAAGTATTGCTAGATGCGGAAGCAGATGTAGAGGTCTGAAGGACTGGGGGTTTGGGTTTTGAATGGCGATTTTGAAACAAGATTACTGTCGTGCTTGTAACTGGATGAGGATTGTCAGGTGATCAGAGGAAAGGGCAGTTTGCCTTTTCATTTTGCAATCCTGAGTGGGGTCTTCTGTAACGACCCTTATTCCCACTATGACTTTATGAGGGAACTTGAAGACGTTTGTGAGTCTTAACAATAGTAGGATGTGTGATCCTAGAGACAACAGAGGATGTATAGCAATGAACAATCAAGTAAGAGGAATATCCAAGTGAATAAGAGGAAAGGCCAAGTGATAAGGGGAAACTTCAAGTGAATAAGACTAAGGTCTGTACTACTATAAGTACGACTATATATACTATGAGAGACCGTGCACAGACCAAGCTATGCTAGAGGCTATGACTAACCATAAGTAGTTAATAGTATGGTCACTGGGTACCATGAGGCAATAAGAGAGATAAGAGGGACTTATGCTATAGGCTCTAGATAAGAGCGGTTATTACTATTGGTTGATATGGGAAAGTGAGTCAAGAGGAAAAGCATGAGGTGATGATAAGAATGCAATGTGGTTGCCATGAGGTGTATAGCCGAGATAAGAGATAAGATCATGTGACTGAGGTCACGTGATGGCATGTGACTAGATCATGTGACATAGGTCATGTGATATGATATTGATGTGTGTTCGGTATTTCTTTAATAGATTAGCAATGATTAGGAAAGTGAAGTATAGTGAAATTTCTTGTAGTGTCGGCATTCAGTGCCTTCTTTATAGGCGAGCGTTACATCTTCCTGGAATTTAAACTTGGGGACAATGACTTGCCACATCCTTTGGCCAAGTCACAAAGGATTAATGACCAGACTGGATCGGGAGAGTTTGAAAGCAGTCTATCCATCAATTGGGACGCTGTTGATGATCAATGTGTGCTAGAAGAGGCCAAGGAATGTGACACAATAATGAACGAGGCGATTTATGATATCCTAGTATGAGTGGGTGGCCCGGGAACCTCAACATCACATTGGATGGCACATGCACAGTGAGTGGAAGGCAACAGGTGAAGTAATGGGGGTGGATCAAGTTTGGAGGAAGACAAGGGTTGTGGACTTGAAATACAAGGTGATGAATAAAAGATGATCCATGATATCTGCAAGCAGAACCTCAACAATCACATTGGGTGGTATGTGAATGCCGAATGCGAGGTGACAGGTGAAGTAACGTGGTGGGTGGGTGACAAGCAATGGGGCCTTGTGACAATGATGAGTGAGGTGATTCATGATATTTGCAAGTGTAACCTCAACATCACCCCAAGCTTTACCAGGTGTGCGAGCAATGAATGTGAGGTGATGGGTGAAGTAATGGGGGTGGGTTGAGTTGGGGGGGGACAAGCTCGGATGGGCCACTAACAGTAATACAGCTTGCGACTCCTGACAATGCTCTGTAGTATCATTCCGTATCACTGCGACAAAGAGACAGCATAGCAGAACTCTTTGTCAAAGTAACTATTCAACCAGAATGACTGAGAAAAATGTGAACTACTGCTACTCGTAAGATGTGGATCAGCGACTCTGCCAAAGTGAGGAACAAGATGGACATAAGATCAGATTTGATCGAGAGGAAAAATGTCACCCAACAATGCACCCAAGGTTCATATTGCCCATTTCAATACACGTAGCCCTGTTGCCGGATCAACCTGTGATTGCTGTTGAGGGACCTCATCAAATTGTCAGGCATAAATGAGAAAACAGTCATCCCACAATATTTTGCGTCCTCTAGGGGAAAGAGGACGCATAATGAGGCAAACCTCAATGACAGCATGACCTGTTAGACAAGACTCAAAGAAGTGTTTGTTAGATTTACATATCACATACCTGTAAGACTACTAGAGGGCCATTCATGGCGTTCAACTATGTTTAATATTGCTGTGTCGCAACGGCCATATTTCCATGTGTGGTCGGCAGGGTGAGTGTTGATTGTAAATATCTGGCTGACAGAGGTGTGATCGTGGTATAGCTTCTGCTGGAGACAAACTTTTGTACCAGACTTGAATCTCACTGAATGGTAGGTGAGCATCTGCCCCTGCACATCGCTGCCCCCCAAACAAATGGAAATTCTGCACAAGTCCCTCATGACCCAGGTAATTGGCGATGGCTGGGTGAAGGTCTGGAATGTTGAATATTTCAGCAGCTTGGTCAATTGCAATGCACTTAATAGAAGGGTTATAGTTGAGACAGAAAGTAGTTGACCCAGATGTGAATGTGTGGATCAGGTATGGAATAGATCCCAGGACAGCAGCCAAGAGCGTCTCAGCAATGGTGAAAAGATTGGGGACAGGACACTTCGGAGCCCAGATATCATTGAGTAGCGCTGTGGGATGTTCCTCTGAAAACTCATCCCCCGCACCCGGATCATCCATGTCATCTGCTGCGGAATCAACCTCTGAGTCTGGAATGTCTTGAGTATTATCCAGGCTAGTAAGAAGGATGGAACTGAGTCAAGTGGCTGTCTCAAAGGCCCGGTATTTCTCAACACAATCCAGGTAGTGGCAGATCTGCAAGTTGAAATTGTGATAGTTCATTCGAGGCTGCTGGGTCTTTGACCACCTTGATGTGTGCATGTTTGGTCGTGTCTGCTGACCATTGCACCAGTGCACCAAGCTGGCTTATGCTAGGTGCAACGCTCTGCATTAATTCAAGTTTGGGAATCTGCTAGTGTTCTAGAGTGGCCCCACTTGTCGGTCCCCTTTGTAGCCTCTTGTCGGTGATGGCAGATTTATGTTTGTGGAACTCCGCAAGAGCATCCCTGATCTTGTCACGGGTTGAAGAAGTGATGGCATGGGGCTGGGCAAGGTATTGAAAGTCCATCAAGGCATGGATGGCTATCACAACATTTGTTGGTGCAGCACCAGCGATGACAGTTATGATGTATTGCTGGACTTCGCATTTTGCACGACCCATAACCTGCTTCAGTAGGGTAATGCCATCCTTGTGATGGCATAAGCCAACAATTGGGTGTAAAATGGAATAGTGGAAGTTGAGTTCTTGGGATCCGAGAGCATTTTTGCACCACTGGGCATCATGATCCCAGAATTCCCCATGCCAATGGTGCAACGACTCCAGGGAAAAGAAGTTGGTAGGATTGGACAATGGCCAATCACAGAAAAATGGTTCAGAAACTCCACTGAGCCTGCAGAGTTCACATTGAATAAAGTACCTCTCCACATCATTCGGGTCACATATAATGTGAGCAAGTTGTGTGAGCGTAATTGCCTGAGTACACAGTTTATGCTGAAAAGCATCACCAAACTCCTTGTAGGATGCCATTGTCATTGGTGAGGTCTTGCCACACACACATGCCAGCATGCAAGCCTCTGGTGTATCAACAATGTATGCAGTGAGAGGGGTGAAGCAATATTGAACATTGCCGACAGGATCAGACATCATATGCCCAATACGCGCAGCGGTCTTGAGGGGATCGACAACGATGTTGAGGCATTGATGAAAGAGGCACACATGGAGGACAGAATGCATTCTCTGATTGGGGTGAAGGAACTTGGTAATTGGCATGAGCACAGCCAGTAGGAATGCATGTGAAGAAGCCTTATTCTGCATGGCCATCCTAATATTGGCCAAACTGATTAACAGGGGATGGGCGACCTTCCCACCACAGATATTGGTTATATGCATCTTATCTGAGGATAGGATAACCCCACATAATGTCGCACCTTCCAGAAGCTTGGACTGTATCAATCAAAGAAAGTACACAAAGAATTTGAACACAACTTACTTGCATCTGCCATGCAACTTCACCACTCATCCATTCAGTATATTCCCAGACCATCCTCTCTGCTGTAGTAAAAAGACGGAATGGGGTGTAGCCTATATGCAACACGAAGTATGGATGGTTGAATAGTGACTTGATACACTCCAGAGAATCGCGGTAGTACAGAACCATGGGATTCTTGGTTGGATGCGACATAGACACAACTCTGAAATTCCAATGTGGTCCAGGTGGAAGGAGTTCAGCACGACCTCGTAACTCCTTCACAGTATGAAATGAAAGGGAAAGGGTCCATATCTGCTGGAGGCAACGATTATTGAATGAGCAGCGCAAAGTACAGTAACTGAGAAAAGAAGTACCAAATTCAATTTGAGATATTCATCGATTTTCGCCATGCTTAGGTGGGACCGGAGAAGATAATTGGCCATCTGCCAATCGTCGTGAGTTGCAAATGGATAATAGATATTACTCATGTGACGGGACGAATATGTGTCCATCACAAAGCAGTTGAGAAATGTCTGGCCAACATTATAGACTCTGCTTGCATTATGAAAGAACTGAACTTGATGGCCAAGTCCTAGCGAGTGTTATGGTCTAATAGGGGGGTACTCTTTTCTCATCTTCACTACGCTTGGGCAGCACTGCCGCTTTACTTGTTTCTCTTTAGACTCTATCTCTTACTCTATGGAGTTGTATTCGTACTGGAGTCGTCCTCCAGATAGTTTCTCCTTTTATATCCTATTACTTACGTACTCACACAGCGCCCCGCCTCCGCTCTATATTTAGCTTCTTCCTTTCGTTCCACTTCCATATGGGATTCCTTTGGACTTCTGCCCACATGGTGTTTCTCTTTTAGATCACACTGCCACATCCCGCAGTTCTGCATTATTGGGATGGACTATAAGAAGTACAGTTGTCCTTGGGACTCCCGCCTCCTCTTTCCTTTTATATCACCTACCTTACTCGCACGGACCAGGGGCCTACCGTATATATACTCTGTACTTTTATCATGTATCCCCCTAAGCTAGTTCTATGCAATATCAGCATAGTTCTAGTGATATTTCCTGAGAGCTCCAGCAGCTAGCACCTGGATATCGGAGACCCGTCAAGCCCACCTCGAGTCTCAGTTCATCTTCTGAGATAGACTGTGGTAGACTTCACCTAGCAGGCTCCTCTACTTGTTACCTCATCCTCCTGTCATTGAACTCGTTCAGATCAAGGTAACTTCATGCTCCACTCGTCACTAACTGCGCTGCATGTTATAGCGAGGTCAGGAAGGCTGCGGATGCAGCTGTAGAGGGCTGAGAATCCCCTTGTTCGCCATCTGGCTGGTCCTCAGTGAAAATGTTCATTGCATCAGAAGGATCAGGGAGAAAGGCCATGTCAAAGTCACCGCATCAGGAACAGAAGGGAAATCCAAAGGGCACGATGATGGCAAAGATGGTAAGGAGGAAGTGTACTCAGTGGAGCTGTATTCCTCCATAGCATCCTAGACAGGAAGTGTGACAGGACCTTGCTCCCATAAATTGCACTTGAAGGTCTTTTGTGCAAGATGTGCGGTGATGCCTCGATCTGTCAGAAAGTGCTTGAGACACTGCGGGCAGTTCAGCATCGGTGGGCCCAAAGAAAACTAGTAGAGCACAGATGGGTAATGATGGAGTTTGAGTCGAGACTGAAGCAAGACAGGACAAACTCACCGGCAAGCCCGCTGCATCGCATAGCTGTGCACATGGTTCATGTGTGGTTTGTTATGAGCTGACCATGGAGAACTGAGTTGACCATGGAGTATCAATGACAATCAATTGGGTGTCATGACTTCGTGATCAGCTCTGGTTGGGAGGAATACAGATCAAAGAGTAAATTTTGCCTATCTTCAATTAGCTCATAGTTCCACCCGATGACACAAAGGACATTGAGACTGCACATGAGGTAGGTGGAAGTTGCGTGCTGCCAGAAGCAGTTTGATCCTTATTTACTTAATCATCAAGTCCTTGGCGATGCTTACTCTTTATGCTTTGTATAAGTGTCATTTTTTGCTCAAAGGTACGTCCTTCCACTCCAAAATCTGTGCTAGCAAATCCATGGCTGACTTGTCTATGGTCACTTTGGTGACTGATGCCACTGCACAAGCCGCCTCCAACCAGGACTTGAACAGTCAGGTCTCGCCAACTGACTTGCCATCACAGTCTGAGCCTAAGGTGGCCAGCATACTTGACGAGACAGAATTGGCGAAGTTGGATGATCCTGTTACCAGTTCACTCGCTCTGGACCATTGCTTTGCTGTTCCTGAAATGCCCAGGGTTTTGCTAACTTCAAGTACTTCCGCTCTATCTATCAGCGACTTTGGTGCTACTAGTATCAGCGATGCTGTCCCTGCCAAAGGGACTCCTTCAGACATCGGGGCACTGAAGTTCCATAGGCATCCTGCCACCTTGTTTCACTCCATTGCCACCCCATTCCAAAATCAAAATCCTGGTCTTGATTCCCCTTGAGCTCTACACTGTTTGGATATGGTCCTGGTGAGTAATATCAAAGCTGTTTGCTGATAAGTTGCACCGTTGAATTAACACACGCAGGACTCCAAGATGGACGGTGATGCTGAAGAACGTGAACATGAGGAAGCACAACTTGTGCTAGCAGTTGCACACGCTCAGTGCAATGTTTATAACCTTGAACACCAGCTTGTCAGTGCATGGGTTGAGGAGTCAGAATTGTTGGGGAATTTGTACCGCTTCAGAATGCAGGACACACAATGTAGAGTTGAGGGTGCCAATTTTGATATTGGACTGATCCATCGTGACATATCCAAGAATGGTGTTCCATTGCACAATTGGCACAAGTGTCGCCGAACTTTGAGTTCTCTTCATGAATCCTTCACTGCTGGTACATACCCTCCTATTGTCAATTCTATTAGCCTAATCTATTCTACAATAGCTGCTTCTGGCTTCCCCAACTCGGAAGCCTGAGTTTTCACTGTATTGGAACACATCCTGTTGTAGTCTTGTAAATGTGAATTGTTATGTTATGTTCAGGAAATTTATCTGTTATGTCTCTGAGTCTGCCGCTTTCAAGTTGTAGTATCTTCCTTCTGATCATTTATGTAACACCTCATGTGGTTTACTTTCCCAACACCATAATCCTCACCATGTTCCTTCAACACCTAACCTACTTGCCAATTCAACGAGGACTACACTGCTAGACTTGCAAGTACATGGTTCAAAGCACAACTTGAAGATGGCATTCGAGCTGTCTGTCAGGATCCCTACTTCCTCCAGACCTTGCTCTGGTGGAGTTCCAGAGGGTCAGAGGTTCTTATGATTCGAAGGGACGAAGTCCGGTCAGAGATCATAAGGGTGGAGGTACAGAGGTGGAACGTAGGAGTTGGACCGAAGTCCAGAGGGATGTGGAACAGAGGAATGGAGATCCAACAGGTAACGGGAGGAGGACGGAGGAGGTACACCGAAGAACGAAGGAGGAGGATGGAGGATGGAGGAGGAGGATGGAGGAGGAGGATGGATGGAGGACAGGAGGAGGATGGAGGAGGTACACCGAAGGATGAAGGAGAAGGATGGAGGGCGGAGGCTCAGAGATAGGAGGGACAAAAGACAAAGGGGGGAGGACATTGGCGCAGGACTTATGTGTCGCACCCTTGCCAGGCTCAGGTCCTTGTATTTCAGAGGATCATAAGTACAAGGTGGAAGGAGGAGTCATAGAGAGGAAGCAAGGTGCGGAGAAGGCAGGATCTTATTAATGAGGAAGACAAACAATTTTCATAATGAAGTACAAAAAGGTATGGAGGTTGGACTTATATACTACAAGGAGTGGATCGGAGATCGGAAGGAGAACAAAGGAAGGAGTGAAAACAGAGAGGTGATGTACAGAAGAATGGAGACCCTGGAGAGGCTATGGACATAGGCATGGAGACCCTGGAGAAGGGTTGGAGATAGGGTCAATGGAGGTAGGGTCAATGGGGAACCCTGGAATGGAGAATGGAAAGGAAGGCACAAGGGGAAAGATGGAAGGAGATAGGCGGAGGTAGGACATCATAAGTCCGAGGTACAACCAATAGGAGATGAGGATCTCTGATGGAAGTCCAGAGTAACCAAAGTCCAGAAATGAACTCCGAGGGAGGAGTTCGAGGGAGATGAGGAGTGTGAGGTGGATTGGATCGGAGATGGTCCGGAGGAACTCGGCGATATCTGATAGGGGTCAGAATGGATATGATACTGTCTCTCACTGCTCAATCTGATCCTCATCACCCATGATATACTGATTAAGGTCAATGCTCCTCTGCTGAGGTAGAGATCTTGGGCTTGACTCCTGCTGTCTACTTTGTCCCAGTTGCAACACCTTTCACATCTGCAGAAGAGTATGGCCCACATTACATCCTCCATTCAATTCCCTGCGGTACTATGCCTTGAAAATTCTGACTCCCCCTTTCACTTCCCAGGCCATGTCCTATGTTCCACTTGCTGCCACAAGATCATTGAAAAGACTTTACCCCACCTCAAACCAGCCTGTTCTTTCTGTCATGAACAATTCACCAGTGACGATGTTTGTCTTATCCATATTGACTTCTTTGCAAGCAGATATGCCACCCCACTGGCAAGGCAGCGGGGTGGTGCACACGAGGCCTCACATACTTCCCTCAACCAAGCACCTTGCTTCCCGATTGTTGAGCCCAGCTCCTCCTGCACACATGCCATCAAGTTTCCTCTCACAATGTTGTTGGATTCTGTTAGAGTAGAATCATTCACTATGTTACTGCTTACCTAAGAACTGTACAGTACCTAGATTATCTCGTAGCCACTTGTCCTACCATACATTGTCCGTTATCACGAATAACATCTGCCACTTCATCCCGTGTCGCTCACGTCCCATTCCCGGCACACAACTTTTCAACAGATCCATCCCCTGCGTTTCTGTGGTGCATCCATTCCTCCCTGCCAACCAAGTTGCAATGCTGAGACACAGCATTCAGACGACATGCCCAACAAGACTGCACATATGGAGGACGAGGCACAGGAGCCCACTGTCAGCCACACTCAATATGTGCACCCAAGGCATCAAGTGTCTCTACAGCCATTGGCTGATTGAGGGTGTGTCCCGCATGCTCTTGTTTGATATTGGCAGCACATTCCACCGACTTGACAAGTGGAAGGCTGATTTGTGGAGTTTGGTTAGTATCCCTTTCCCACCTCACAACACCAAGACCAACGACATGATCATCTTTGAATATCTCATCGCGTGGTTCCTTGGAGAGGTGTGTGATCCGTTGTCTCCCATATTGCTCCACTGACCAGTTCTATCCGACAATCATCTAGTACAACAGCTCCACAAGGCCATCATCACCCACTTTCACAAATGGCAGGCTGGTGTTGCCATCCCACTCTGTCAAAAGTGGAGGGACTGGGGCCCGAAGGGCCCCAGTGTATGATCTATGTGTGAGGGAGAGGCACTCGGGCCATCAATCCGGTTTGCCCGTCCGTCGGGCACCCCTCTCCGAAGATTGGGGTCGGACCACCACTAATATGGTGTACAGTACGGGTAGGGACCGGTAGGGCAAAACGACTGGTAGCGGTTTCGAGCCTGCGAAAGCTCTCGTCAGGGGGCTACCGCTACCCCAACCGCCTTACCTTCCGAGAACGTG
>JBBPRQ010000646.1:0-18460 GCA_038093095.1 Boletus insuetus | reverse complement strand
CTAACAACCGTTGGCAACCCAAGACCACCGGCAACGAGGCAGCTGTGCGCCCAGCCGTGGCAAACCCCCACCCGAACCAAGTAGGTACATTTGGTGGACAAGGCGCTCCGATGGACATTGGAAAACTTCGAGCCGAAGGAAAATGTTTCAAGTGTGGCAAGCCATGGCCATGCAAGGAACACTTCAAACTGCGTGCTCGCCAAGTACGAATAATGGAGTTTAGAGGAGAGAAGCTGGAGTGGACAACGGGCGAAGAGCTAGCCCAGAAAATAGCTGAAGTGGAAAAGAAGGGTTTTCCCGAAGGACAGTAGACAGGTCAACTACATGTCCTAATAAGTCATCGTCATCGTACAATAAATATTCTTCTCTCACGAATGACGAAGGCGAGACCTCAACAAAACCCGAAATAAAAGTAAAATTACCAAAAACAATAAAAAAGAAAGAAATCCACCCGATGCAACATGAATGTAACATGTGCTCGCGTCTAATAAGTTATATGATTGTCAATTGTGGTTGTGAACAGATAGAAATCCCCGAAGTCGTCGAAGTCAGATCTATGACGACAAATCCAACTACTGTTCAACAAAAACGGCTTGATGTACGCTGAATGTATCCACAATTAACAAACGAAGAAATACAAAAAATGATTCCTTTGGATCAGCAAATGAACGAGTGTGAGGCTGAATGCCCACTCGAAAATCTACCTGAACTGAAGAAGATAACAATCCTGCAAAGGACCCAAAAGACAATTGGAAAATCCAACGTAAAAACCTGGATGAATACAGTTGATCCTTGGTCCGTAGAATGGATCAAAAGAATGGCAGACGAAATGGATGAGGAACGTACCCTCAAACATTTAAAAACATTTGTGCATGAAAGTAGGCTCACCGAAGTAGAGCCGAAATTAGTTCATCAAATCCAATCAATGAGTACTCCAGAAGCTCATTTGATCATAAGAGATCTACAAAAAAAACCGAGATTTGTCACGAGAAAAAGATCAAAAGATTCATTGGAAACAAAAGTAACCATAATAAAACCCGATGGATCTCAGATCAATACCGTAGCACTCGTAGACTCGGGATGTAGTGGATCTACAATAGATGAACGATTCGCACGAGAACACCAACTTATGGTGTATGACCTGCCAAAACCAATGCCGGTATATAATGCCGACGGGACAACAAATAACGGGGGATCAATAAAAGAATTCGCAGTACTCGAATTACATATTGACGATCACCGAGAACGCTTAGCTTTGGCTATGACCCGCCTAAGCACTCATGCCATCTTTCTCGGACACAATTGGCTGTGAATGCATAATCCTCAGATTAATTGGCAAACAGGAAAGATTACACTTACCTGCCAAAATAATCATCCCCTCGAATTCGTCCCCGAACCACATACCGAAGAGGAAGAGAACGAGAAACAAGACGAAGAGCGTCTGTTCCAAGTCGATGTAGAAAACTATATAAGGACATTATCTACCGACCTTGATATCGAGGCAAAAAAGGCAAAATATGAACGAACCTTTGAAAATGTCGTGCCAGAACATTATCACGATTTTAGAGATGTGTTCGAAAAGGAAAATTTCGACGAAATGCCGCCTCGACGTCCCTGGGACCACGTGATAGAACTCCTTCCCGGAGATCACATAATAGATTGCAAAACTTACAATCTAACGCTCAATGAACAAAAAGAACTCGATCTTTTCTTAGAAGAAAACTTAAAAACCGGAAGAATACAACCTTCCAAGTCTCCTTTCGCATCCCCCTTCTTCTTCATCAAAAAGAAAGATGGAAAACTTAGACCCGTCCAAGATTACCGGAAACTAAACGCTATCACCGTCAAAAACCGGTACCCGCTCCCACTAATCTCCGAACTGATTGACAAGCTAAAGAACTCTAAATATTACACCAAGCTTGATATCAGATGGGGATACAATAATGTGCGGATGAAAGAAGGAGACGAATGGAAGGCAGCCTTCCATATCAATAAGGGATTATTTGAACCATTAGTAATGTTCTTCGGCTTAACCAATTCGCCGGCAACATTCCAGACCATGATGAACCATCTATTCCGAGATCTTATTGGACAAGGAAAAGTCATCGTATACATGGATGACATCATGATCTTTACAGCCACACTGGAAGAACATCGCAAAGTGGTTCACGAAGTACTTAAAATCCTTCGCGATAATAAACTATCCCTAAAACATACCAAGTGTGAGTTTGAACAAACCGAAACCGAATACCTCGGATTAGTTGTCGGACACCAAACAGTGAAAATGGACCCTACAAAGGTCAAAGGAATCATTGAATGGCCTGTTCCAACAACCCGAAAACAATTAAGAGGATTCTTTGGATTCCTTAATTTCTACCGTCGGTTTGTAAAAGACTTCACAAAGATCGCACGACCCCTCAATGCCCTGACGTCTGAAAAGAAGGAATTCATTTGGACTGATGAGTGCCAACAAGTGTTCGATCTATTAAAAAACATCATCACCTCCGCCCCCGCTCTAGCCATGCCAACCGAAGAAGATCCATTTCGGGTAGAAACCGATGGATCCGGAATTGGTATTGGCGCAATACTCACCCAAAAACAAAATGATCGCTGGCACCCAATTGCCTATATCTCTCGATCTTTGTGTGATGCCGAAAGGAACTATCATGCAGGAGATCTTGAACTTGCCGTGATTGTTTTTGCCCTCAAGGAATGGCGCCATTATTTACTGGATGCCGCTCAACCATTCGAGGTCCTCACTGACCACAAAAACCTTGAATTCTTTAAAAAACCACAAGATCTATCTCGTCGTCAAGCGAGATGGCATCAATTACTCCAAGAATACCATTTCACTATGGTACATCGTCCTGGCAAAGGAAACCCAGCGAACCCTCTGTCCCGGAGGCCAGACTTTGAAAAGGGGGTAGTTGATGATAATAAAAACTAAACAATGTTACCGTCAAAACTTTTTGCTCCAAACTCATTGATTGAAGGTGCTGCTGTGTGCACCATCGGAACGACAAAACAACCAGACGATGAGTCGGTTGAGTCACTGGTAGCAAAAATACAACATTTACAAGAAAAGTTTGTAAAAAATGGATTAAATAAACAAGGAATGCATTGGTCACAAAAAGAAAACGTGGTATACTGGAAAGACCTGCTTTATATCCCTAAATCCGATCAACTTCGTGAAAAGATCATCATCCAAAATCACGATCACCCCCTAGCAGGACATCCAGGAACATGACGAACGCGTGACTTAATAATGCAAAAATACTATTGGCCTAACATCACTAAAGATGTAAAAAAATACATAAAAGGATGTGATAAATGCCAAAAAACAAAATCCATTACGCAAACTCACAAAACTCCTTTACACCCTAATGAAATCCCACAATCCCCATGGGAAATCATTTCCATAGACATCATCGGACCGTTACCCGAGTCACAAGGAAAGAATGCCGTTTTAACCGTAGTAGATCGATTTTCAAAAATGATACACCTTTTCCCTATATCCACCAACATTACATCCAAAGGAGTAGCCACGATATTCCGCGATCACATATTCAAACTCCACGGAACTCCTAAAAAGGTGATATCAGATTGAGGACCTCAATTCGTCTTGTCCTTTATGAAAGATCTCTACACAATGCTAAAAATAGAAGGAAATCCTTCTACGGCATTTCACCCACAAACAGACGGACAAACGGAACGATACAATGCTACAATCGAACAATATTTACGATTGTACACAAATCATCTCCAATCAGATTGGACCGAGTGGTTAGCCCTAGCCGAATTCACGCATAATCAAAACGTAACAACCACAACGGGATATTCCCCATTCATGCTGAATTACGGGCAACAACCACTCATAAGGCAAGAAAATCAGAAAACGATCCGAAATGAATCAGCCGAAACGTTCGGAGAAACAATGAAAAGAACCATAGAACAAGCTAAACGATCGTTAGAACATGCTTCTATAGATATGAAAAAGTTCTACAATCAAAAAACAAGATCTCCGATTGAATACAAAAAAGGAGATTTGGTTCTACTTGAAGGAACGAACATTCGGTCTGAAAGACCTTCGAAGAAACTCGGAGATAAAAGATATGGTCCATTCAAAGTAGTGGAAAAGGTCAGCGCGGCAGCTTACAAGCTAAAGCTCGATCCAAAATGGCGAGGAATTCATCCTGTATTCCATGAGTGTCTACTTCATCCTTATCACTCGGGAGAATTTCCTAGCCAACAAAAAGAACCACCACCACCACCAGACCTAATTCATGGAGAAGAAGAACAAGAGATCGAAGAAATAATCGCATCTCATGAACGTCGCAACTGCCTTGAATACCTTGTCCAATGGAAAGGTTTTCCATCTGAGGAAAATGAATGGATTCCTCATTCACAACTATCCCATGCGACCGAAGCGATTAAAGCCTTTCATCACTCTCATCCTACTGCTCCACGACCACAAAAACAACTCCGACTCTGCGAAGTGTATAATCCAGATCTACCTGAAACGACCAAACCCACCGAAGAGTCTAGTGTTTGAGAACCAAGAGTACTAGGGTGAGACAAGTGCGATGGTAGTTTGGGAAAACTCCAAGAGAACAAGACTGGGAAGTCTCGCTCTAGTGGTTTATAGTATTTATACTACTAGTACAAGTTCACGGACCAAGCAGTGCTTATCTACATAGACTATACTTGGCTTTAAGCTGGTACCACCGGGTACCATGAGGCAACATGAGGAGGTTTATGATTGGTAGATAAACATACCTATGCATACCTGTGCATACACATGTTAGATAAGGAGCATGAGGCGACCACAATGTAGTTCCGTGAGTTCCGAGTGGAAGCAAGTCTATGAAGTATTGTGCTTGTATGGTTCCGATGGTTCCGATGGTTCCGAGTCGGAAGTAAGCATAGGAAATGGAGTTTGTAACACTACCCGATTCACCTTGTACATGTCCTATTTGCACAAAACAACCTCCTCCTCCTGTCACGACCAAGATTTTGCGCACCCCCGAATTCTACGAGTTCCGCGCATTCATTAATAATCAAATTGTCTCCAATGGAACGTCGACATTGAAAAGGGGGTAATGTAAAGAACTTTTTACTTTTCACCACATCACTATATCACAATATCACATGATCCTACTTGATCCTTACTACATCATACATGACATCATAACAGTCTCTACCGTTCCCTCATATTCTATAACAATAGCAGATATCGCTCATACCCTAGCCCAGTTGGTCTGTGCGCATATCTGAAGGGTATATAAGTAGTGTACATTACTCCTGTATTTCCTTAGTCTTGGAATATTATTTCCTTCGCCTTCATAAGTGCTCACTTTGAGTACCTGTTGGTGTCGTACCATAACACAGGTGATCTTGACCACGCGAAACGTTATTTATTATGCGGCGTGGTGAAGGAGCCTAAGATCGGCTGGACATACAATTCCAGTGGAGTTCCCACGGATCGACGCACAGGGCTCACCACTGCCTAGCATAGTGAGCGACGATGAACCGGAGTCCATGCAAGAGACACAAGGCATACAACTGGAACTGCTAGGAGACGAGGATGTCTTGGGCGCACGGATGAGGATTGGTGCGTCAAACCTCGTGCTGATAGTGATGGTCATAACAATTTTCGTCAATTGTTAGTTCTCTGAAACCCTAATTTGTGTCTATAACCGAGAAAACGAACCATGCTTTTGGGTGCATAGTAACCCCGCAGGGGAGGTGGATATTATAACTAGCATTATATGTATACCACTCGGGATACTGAATCACAAGCATTCAGTATTATTGCCTTTTGACGTAACGGTCAAGCGGCGGGCGGTCTGGGCTGCTTACATGGGCTAGAGAGCGGCGCACCTTAATATGGTGGTAGAGCGTGCGAGGTATAACTGTCAATGATTTTATGGATATGCCGGTCATCTTCGACAGCGCCGAGATAACGGACATAACAGACTGAACAAGAACCTGACCAGTGGGGTCGTCGAGTGATGAAAGAAGTGTCGCTGTAGATGGACGTTATGAAGAAGGAAAAAGGAGACTGGGCCTTGCTGGGAATCGAACCCAGGCCACTTGCAGTCGCAGCATCGCCCAAAGCAAGTATCGTACCTCTAGACTACAAGGCCGACTACCTGACCTTGCCCTGGGAAAATAATATTGTGTTGCATGTTGCATTTCTCGTCTTGCACTTTCGGACTCAGTTGCGGCGGCGTTTTTGGACTAGCATAGAACCAACGTGAGATTACCCTGGCGTTATTCAAGGTCACCGCGGTGAGACGATTGTGGGCACCCCCATTCATTGGTTGGGTATCACCGAAACACTCCATGCACTTCAAGAAAGAAAACGTACGTACTCGATACGACGCCATGGGAGGGTCCTAATATCAGGCGAGAATAATGTGTCCCTCGACAGGTAAGTTCCATGGAGACGTCTCCCTCCGCTTCTGATAGAGTCCTGACGCTGTCCGTCACCTGAAGCTCTTGTCCACGCAGACGGGTCGTGCGAACTGTCATATGATTATGTAACCTCGTGTCATACACACATGGTTGCATTTTCTTGCCAGTGGGACCACGAGTTCTATACAAAATCATCGAGTCTAGGTTGGTCCAATTTTACGTATCATTGGTCGCATCATGCTCACCTCCGCGATACTGCTATCTAGATACACAAGATTTACCAAAAAAATTTGCACTTTCTCTTCCTACTTGGTCGGGAAGCGGCACAGGTATATCCAGTGAAATAAAGACCACTCCACTCAATATTGGCATGTGCATATGAACACACGACGACGCCTTCTTTTATTCTGTCCAACTTAACGCCATTATCCAACGAGGAGACATGTCTCAGTATACTTACGGCGGCTGCAAACATCCACTGCTGTTCGTCCATGCAGAACTGAATCCCACATCCAGGCATCTTCTTCCTCTTGACCATCCAAGCCTAACCACCGGTGGGTGCTCGTGAGCTAGGTCTGGATTACCTTTGTCCTTGCAACAATTGGATTTGCGGGAAATGCTCAGTATACGGAGGTGATATGGATGCACCCGGTGGGCCGGCTGCGTCGATCCTCCATGAGTTGAATTACCGAATAAACGTAGTGGCATTGGCTTGGTATGTCGTTTTACGTGATTGCCTGTGGATATCGTCATTGAACTCACATGCCGTAGTTACTAGCATCATGGAATGGCTTATGCAGGCTCTGTTGGTTCGTTCTCTTTCAATGCTTCCGTCTCGCATATCTCTCCTCATCTCTACCTGAAAGCTGCATCATTGCGTTATCATTTGGAGCTGGCGAAAATCTGTCATTCTATACTCTTCGCAGCCATGGTTGGTGAGTATAGTCTCTCTTTCCGCATCTCTCGACGCGCTGCGACTGATGCCGCTGATCAAAAAATAGCCATGTCCATTTTGTCTTCGCGGAATCTAACGGTGCCATCTTTGATAACATCAACTTCCAACTCGTATATCTCTACCTTCAAGTCGGACTGACCATCATCTACACCCTTCTTGTTGCCGACCGTCTCTTTTCCCTTCGAATGCAAATGCGAGCCCTCGGAGAGAGAACATGTCCGTCCGTACAAGTCCGCCGCACTCCATTCTGTTGTCGCTGTCGTCTTCATCTTTTCCTTTGCCCTCCACTCCAACATCGCTGACCTGGTGTTTCTGTCGATCAGCCAGGTGAGCGCCGCAGTTTTCACAGCCCTTTTTCGACGGGGCTTGTTTCCACCCAGTGATGTGACCCGAGACAACGTAGGGCATCGTACAACTGTGGATCATCATTCAGGTTGCAAAAGGCAGGGCATTCCAAGAAGTCTCCACGACGCAGCCCATTCATCACCCGACCTCGATGCCATTCAAGAGCGCGCAGAGCAGTAAAATCCCAATGTGTAACCTTGAAGGCGCGGATTCCTTTGCTGGTATTGTCGACATGGAGCGCAGGGCTTAGCCACGGAGACCAGCCCAAGTCCCCGTACAGCGACCATTTTTAGAGCGCTTCGGCGAAAGATATTATCAAGATAGGCATATGATGTATAATGAGATCATACACCATCATTTATGTGTATCGATTTTGTTGGTTACGACTGGTCAATTATACCTCCACGTCATCTGAGTCTGCGGAAATTCTAGACATGGTATTGACAAGTCATTCGGTACTGTCTTTGGTTCTCTTTACTATGATATAAAGTGGACAAGAGGAGGCATGATGGGACGCGACGTGAGGACCGACTTGTTAAGACAATTTGCGCTTGAGCTCAACAGTGAACTGAAGTTGCGAAGACACCAAGGCGCTGTCAAGCCTGAGAGCGACCACAAGGCTTGCTTTGAGGTTGAGATGTGGTCCGAGCGGGAATTTTTTTTGGTCGTTGGAACCACTAATACTTGGACCAACCTTCAGAGCAGAGAACCTCGGGGGCATAAGTATTTCGGGAGTGGAAAGCCTCGAAATGTCGAGGATAAGCATGATCCGAACTTGTAGCACATCTTTGCAGAAACAAGTGCCACCTACATACATACTTGCAGGTACGTGACATATCATTTAAATGATCATTCTGTTCGCCAAGGTATGAAGTAGCCAACAAGAACCATCCAGGAATCTGAAATCGCACAAACTACTTACGGGTGTTGGCGACAATGACCCACTGGCCCGAAACTCTCTCGAGAAAAGGGCATCTTTGGCAAAGCCTCAAGGATGCACGGGTGCATGTCGGTTCCAATGTCTCCAAACGTCGAGAGAGACGAAATGGACGACGCACGCCTGGAATCTCAGGCTATAAAAACGTTGTCTTCTTTTCCGTTCTTTCGGCATGCAGATCTAGATCAACGACCAAACGCCCGGACTTGGCGGAAGCGTCCAAGGTAACCACCTTCGGGTCGAGTCCGATTTGGAAGCGATTACTGCTGGCATCAGCTGGAAAGGTTTCGTGCGTGAGATCGTACGGGGTACCTTGCTTCACGACTGGATCCAAAACGGGAGACGCCAGCCTTCTTCGAGTGTGTTCCAAGGCAATATCCAGAATCGTATTCATTGCCAACGGTCGGCATAGACGTGTAATTTACAACAGATTTGAACAGAGCTGCCAATCGCAACATTCAGAAGCTATGGTGTTGCATCAATACAATAAATGGACAGCCCCCAAGGCTACTAACCTCTTCCAGAGTCCATGTACAGCAGGCTCCTGAACCTGGAGTCCAACCCGAATGCACCAATTCAAACGCCCAGTTTGGCTCAGTATACCAACCAAGCTTTAAACGGCCCATCCCTCTCAACCACCACCTCCCACCCGCCTTCTCCCCTCTCAAATTTCCACACGCTCTCCACCTCGTCCTTTCCTAGCTTGAACCCATTGTACAAGTGCGGGAACAAGCCCTCGCCGGGACGGGGTCCACATACGTTGCCTTCGGGACTCTCCCACTTGATTTGTCCTGGCAGTCGGGCGAGAAGCTCGTATGGGAGACGAAGCACAAAGACGTGGGGGTCGGATTTGAAAAAGTGGACGAGGGTCCCACGGATTTGGTGTGCTGTCGAGAGATGGATGAATCCCGAGGATTGATCGATGTCGGAAATAGGGAGGGCGGAGGGGAGGTCAGCAGGGTCCAATGGGACGGGGGAGGTGTGGGCGACGAGTTTGTAGATGTAGGTCGGTATGTCACTCATTGGTGATCACTGCAGTACTGAATGGTGGGAACCAATTCCATCGGGTAAATGTAAACCGATTCACAGGAGTGGACACCATAATAATCTCCTGCATCAACATTGACACCCTTGGCTCAGCTCCAACGTGGATCGGCGTCGTGTCGGGTGAGCACAACAAGTTTGTGAATGATTAGCACCGTCACAAGGCTGACGACACGCCGCAGCGAGCCGCTGGTTCGCACTGGTAATCTGAGGTATTCGATCTGATGATGCTGGGTTAACTTCCAAGGTCGGTCGCTCTTTCTGCGCTCAGGCACTGGCTTTCCAGACAGATGTTCATTCATCGCCTCCACTGAGTGTGGGATTATCGGAATGTCCGTTTATGACGATTTGGTGCTAGGCAAAGACGAAGTGTGGATGAACTGCATACCGCTACCCGCCGGACGATCTCGTTCTTGAAAAGGTCCGATTGACAACTGACGGAGACGGAGACGGAGGTCCGTTGCCTTTACTTATTCCTGACACGAAGGAAAGCCGGGTTTTCTTTAGGGGAACTCTGTACCGCATGGACCCATACTTACTTCGTAGGGACCTGGGAGCTTATAGTATCCCTTCCCCCAACAAACTATATTTCCAGTAAAAGTTGTGCTCTAATCGTTCCGCCCTCCTTGTCTCAAACTTACAGGAACCAGTATGTCCACTACTTCCATTCATAATTAGCTTTCTGAACAAGGTCTGTCCGTCTCCGAGTATGTTCTATGCACATCTTCTAGACGTTTTACATGTAGTCGCGTGTTCATGGACCTTCGGCTTGGTTTGCACCGTTGGTGCTCTCACCGTGGCGCGTTTCTTGCTCAAGACGTCACTTGTTATCGCGCAAACTTTTATATTACCTGGTAAAAACGTGCGTCTGTGGGTTGGATGTATCAAAATTAGGCTCGATTGGTTCATTCATTCTTAGCTCGAAAGGTTTGGTGCCACGAAAGGTTCTTGGGTAGGTGCGTGAGGTCCAAAAACTACCCCCATTCATTCAAACACAAGTTGCACTAGTCGTCACTGGCGCATCTGACGGTATCGGCAAGGAATTTGCACTCCAGTTGGCCGCTGCTGGCTTCGATATCTTGCTCGTCGCTCGCAATCAGGCAGCCTTGGCTTCTGTTGCAGCAGACATTGGTACGTCCGTTCTATGTGTGTAGTCGTAGTCCACAATTTGCTTGTAGCGAGAAACACAGCAGGCAAAGTAGAGGCGCGAATCCAGTGATCGATTTTGCCAAGGATGATCCTGCCACACTGAATGCACTTAAATCTGTTCTCCATAGTTTGGATGTCGGCATCCTAGGTAAACACTCAGCCCACTCGCGCGACCGGTGACTGATACCAACGACAGTGAACAACGTTGCTAAAGTACACGCGCTCCCTACATATTTTGTTGCAACAACGGAACAGGAAAACGAGGACATCGTGACAATCAATATCAAGGGTACCTTGCGCGTCACGCATGCCGTGCTTCCTGGTATGATCCAGCGGCAAGATATTCCTTTGTTGCATATCCGGTGATATCGACGACATGACTATAGAAGACGCAGTTTGATTCTAATCGTTGAGTCCTTCGCTGGCCAGGTCCCAGCCCCTCTGCTTTCAACCTGTTCGGGTACCAAAGCGTTCCTAACAACCTTTACGAGTGCGCTCGCAGAGGAAGTGCGCTCACACAATATCTTGGTCCAGAACCTGAACACATACTTTGTTGTATGTGTCTTCTCCCCATCACTACCAGCTGCATGCTCACTGCTCATGCGATCCCAGGCTCCGGGATCATGAAATCGTCAATGATGGTGTCCACAGCTGTAACTTACGCTCGCTCCGCATTGAGAAAAATCGGCCCGTCGTGTGGAGCTGCCTTGTCCGACCGACCCGATACCTTCACACCGTACCGGGCTCATGCGCTGCTTGACTATGTCATCCATGTGGTTGGGTGGAAAGCCCTGTTCATCTCGTACTTCCACAGGGTCCTGAACGATCATCGTCGAGTTCTGCAGAAATTGGACCGGGAAGCGAAGCAGCGGTAGGGGTCCGGATCGGGAGATAACAAACTCGCCGATAACAACAGAACCAAATGCCATACATTTGTAAGCCTCCTAGGTGTAACCGTCAATATCTGTTGTGGTATATAAGATTGATGTGGTCAGCGGAGGTGAGGTGGTAAACGTACTGGGTTGTGCGCTGGGCAGGGCAGTCGGTTTAGTCACTGCCGGTTGTCCGATGCAGCGGGTGCGTGGGGGCGTGTCATGCTGTTCAAGGGCATTGTCGAAACTGTTTGGGAAGAATTGTGGGGGTGATGGGTGGTAAGGTTTCTTTTCTCTTTGGGTTGGGCGTTGGGTACTTATGTGGGGGGGTGTTAAGGTTGGCAGCGTTTGGCGTTCTTTCTCCTCGAGGTTGTAGGGGTTGTACGACGTGAAAGGGGTGGGAAAAATGGTACAGACAATCTTCATTCGTCCCTGCCACCATAAGTATGGATGAACTCACGCTCATTTGTTGGATCCGTTCTGCGGATCCTGAAGCATACTTCCAGGTCAAGATCTCGAAGACGAGTTCCGTCTTGGACCTTCAAGAGGCTATCAAGAATAAGAAACCAGTGACTTTTTCCAATGTCGCTGCATACACTCTCATTCTTTACAAGCCCAAGACTGCCATATCCATACCCTTTGAAGAGCGTCTCAGCAAATTCATCCTCTCCAAGGACGGGGAGCCCTTGCGGAAGCTACATAAGTTGTCCAAAATTTTCCCGGAACCACCACCCGAGGACGACATCCATGTCATAGTGGGTATGTGGCAGAAGCGATTCAAGTTGACCCCGACAGTTGATTCTTCTTCTCCAGATGCGCCATCGAGGATTGTCTGTTGGTTACGAGGAGCCGATCTCAACGATTGTCTTTCAATTTTAATCCCCCCGAGTGGAGGCATCGAGGCTCTTATACCCCGCGTCAAGGCAGCACATAAACAACTGAAGAACGTAGCCGAAAACCTGATACGCCTATACAAGATATCGGGAGACGAGAGCGAACTGCAAGAGTATCTTAACAAGACCGGTGGTGGTGAACGACTCCAAGAGGATACCATAGCACTCAACTTCCTGGATGTGCCTGTTCTCGATCCTTTGCGTGTTGTTATCGACATTGTAGAAATCCAGGGCCTGACCCTTTGTGAGTGTGTGTTTCTCATGTCTCTTTTCTGGCTCAGAATGTCTGATGAATATGCTTTGAAGTTCAGGAAATAATTCCTCACGCCGACGGCTTGCAAAAATACAAGGATATATTTCTTAAAGTGGAGGATTGGGGAACGGTGGACGAGTACGACATCGAAAGCAACGGTATAGAGGGAGCGGGAAACGATATCCCACCCTTTGTTATCATTTTTGAGAAGAAGTTGCTCCAGAAGCCACGTCTTCCCCTCGATGTACGCTGTGTTCTCGATTTGTACATGCTGTTCGATTTTGACCGTCAGTGTAGCTACGACTCGGAATCCAGGGGGCGTCAGACAACCCCGAACAATATTTTGAGCCTTACCAGACCTTGACTGCCGGGGACCCTCAGGAGGAAATCCGCCATGCTAACAGATCAGAGGTATTCTATACCAGTGGCGTTGCGGAACCCGACTGGCAACTTTCTTGGGAATTTGATGACTTAAAGGAACCTATGATGGCCTCGATGTTCTTTGACGCGTTTCTTTTTCCAGGGAACGGAAAGAAGACTGCTTGGAAGTAAGTGCTCCCTTCCTTAGCCCCCTCCATATTCATGGTCTGTCCAGAGATAAACGTTGGCCTATCACTGTTGTCGTGCAATGTGAGGGCGAACCTCTACGCCAGTATTCTCCTAGAAGCGACTTTCTCATCTCAAACTCGGCTCTTCCTCGGCTGCTTGTGGAGGTTGCCTCCACACTCAAAACTCAGTTTCCTAAAGATATTCGACGGATGCTTGCCACGGGGGCCTTCGTCGTTCGTTTCGTAAACAACTTTGTGAGCAAGTTCCGCCAGGGCAAGGATTTCGTCCTCTGCACTTTCTTTATTACGACCAATGGCACCGCCATTCGCTATAACTTATTTCAGAAACTGGACAGTAAAAAGGTATGTTGTACTTTGTAATGTATAAACGACGTAGGCTCACCCCTTTCAGGTTTATTACACGAGAAAGGTATTTCTGTTCGATGACCCGCTTGGTCGCGTCGAGTTTGCACGCCATTTGTACAACCTTCGTGCAGAATTAGACCAAAAGGAGGACCAAGGTGCGGAGGATGCAGTTAAGGCGTTTGTTGACCAGGTCAAGAAATGCAATATGAAGTCGATGTACACCAAGTCCGGGACTGGTCGCGGTAAGAAGCGTAAGCTTACAGAGAGCAATCATGCTGACCCTGCTGGTGGAGGGGGTGGAAATGGCCACAACGCACCGCTTAGAGCACATGGCTATGAGGTAGAACCGAAAATCATCATGGATGACAGTGGCGGCACACTGGAGCCAGTTTACAAGGTCCCGGAAATCCCTTTTCACTTGTTTGCCATGCTGACGCTCAACCTCAGACGCCGGATCATATTCTCACTGTGTATAAACGCACAAACCCAAACAAGATGTTCATCGCAAAGAAAGTCCGGGAGGAATCGGACGAGCTCGAGATCTTGAAATTCCTCGATACTATGCGACCCAAGTCTGACCATGTCATCTCGTTGGTCGATTCGTTCGACGAGTGGGCCATTTTTCCCAAAATGACCACCATCGAGTACTACGTTGATCTCAGTCGTAAAGAACTTCAAAGCAAGGTTCCCCAAATCTGCCTGGGTCTCGTCGAGGGTGTCGCGTATCTTCACAGGCTCTGTATCGCTCACAGGGATATCAAACCAGACAACCTTGTTGTCGACAAGAACTTCACCGTACAAATTATCGATTTTGATGTTGCGATGCGAGTAAAAGACGAGGATGAGGAAGTCGACGACCAGTGTGGAACACAACGTTGGATGGCACCCGAGGTCAAGAAGAAGTTGTGGCACAGTCCGATCAAGGCAGACCGATGGTCCTGTGGGCTGGTCCTTCTCTTCCTACTCGGTGTGTCCGGCAAAGAGGACATATCCCTGAAGGGATTTGCGAGGAACTTGATGGCGCATGATCCCAAGGAGCGGCCATCGTTGCTTAAATGGGATAGGTATTTACCACCACCGTTCTCGGACTCCGACGCAAGGAAGACCTCGCAGCTCCGTCGGGACCGAGTGGAAGGCGACGGAGAAATGACGAAGCCAAATGTGAAGAAGCAACGACTAGGTGGATAGCCACTTCTTGTACTAACATGACGATTGTATGATTAGCAAGGCATCCTTTTGTGACACAATGTCGATGTCAATGAATTTCCAGCATGTTTGCAAGTGAACCCTCTTTCTAAGGAATCCACAACCAGAACATCCGAAACACATTCCATACCTTTGGTTCGTACCTTTCTTGTGGGTTATGGATTACAAGGGAGTCGACTGTATCACACTCTTGCCTTCAGGATCCTTTGAGGCGTGTACGCGCGAAAACGGCAGCAGCAGTGCAGTGGCGGCATGACTGCCAGCAACATACAATTACAAGGGCGAAGATGGGGAAACGGCCCAGGGTCAAGTGGAATATTCTTCTACAACCAATTCACAGGATCTGCTAGATCACACCGCACCACGAGCAGAAGTGCAAAAGGGTTGAAGGGTATCTCTACGTTACGAAAAAGAGAAAAATGTACATGGTTACATAGACTTACAACCGATCCAAACAAACTATAGGGGATTAGCCCCAAGTGTGTCTTGAATACACATATCCATTAAGAGGTTGGCGTGACAGGGATAGGGATAAGAGTAAGAAACGAGCCTGCACAGTCGAGAGAGAACAATGGGCCACCATGATTGAAGAAAAAGAAAAAGAAACGAAAATGGGAGCGTGGAAAGAGGAAGGGCAGTCCAGGATAGCAGAATCATTCACCAATCTGCACTCGATCCACCCTCACCGGATATCGTCCGTCAATACCGCCTTGACACCCCCACTCTCGGTACGTCCGCCGTCCCGCGCACGCGCGTGGTTCATCCGTTTCTCGTAATTCCCTGCCTCGTACGAGCGTTCGTGGAAGCTCTCCTCGAGGGACCGCGGGAACGGGAAGTGTGCTTCAGGCTTCATAGGAGGTGAGGGCGTGTTGACCATGGGCACGCTCGCCTTTTTCGATTTCTTGCCTCTCTTGCCCTTCCTGCTCCCCGTGCTCCCTGTCGACCCTGTCGACTTGGCTTTCGCTATCGGTGGGGCATACGGACGTTCGATCGACTGTGCGAGCGGTGTGGGCATCGAGGGATCTACCCACTCATCGTCGTCCTCTTCACCCTCATGCCTATCGATCTCTACAAAGTCATCGTTCCTAGAAAGACCCTTAGTGCCATCCTCGTGTTTATCGACCTCAAACGTCGAGTTTGGTCCAGGAGTGAGAGGCCCTATAGGGTCCTCCTCCGTGTCGGCCTCGGAACCTTTGGTACCGCCCTTGACACTGCTGCACACGGGAGAGATGGATGTCGAGCGCGTATCGAAAAATTGGTCTTCGGCGTCACGTGCGTGGACATGCTGTTCTTCTGCGCCATCATCTTCAATCACTTCGACACCGTCTTCCTCTTCGGAGTCCATGTCTTCCACGTCGTCGGGATCAGAAATGGACTCGAGGCCCATGAATTCATCCGAATCAGACGGCCACGAGGGGGGTTCGTCTTGAATAGTAAATATCGTCTTGTATTTGGCATTGAGCTGACAATTGTGAACACTAATCAGACCACTGACGACACGAGAGAGTTGCAATGCAGACCTCGTTGATGCGTCGCCTCAAGTCTATCCAATCCTTTTCATCCTTGCATAAGAACCCAAGAAGCATACTTGGATCAAGACCGCTGAGCGGCATCTTGCGAACACGGTCACAGTGAAAGGTTCGTAGTTCCGCTGCACTATACTGCGTGACATAGTGGTCAGCTACCTCGTCCAGGTCTTCCTCCTCAATGCCAAGCTCGCGGGGATCCAGGTCGGAACCGTTGAAATGGGGTGATGGGGAGGCAGGCATACTTGCATTTTGCCAGCGCGATGCATGTTGTGATGACACCGAGGAGGATGATACACTTGATGCTGTCGAGAGTTGGTGTTGGAGTGGGGATGGTGAGAGGGGTGCGTGGTATGAAAATGTCGACGAGCCAGTCCTGACGGACGACGGGGACGTGGGTGCACGGTGGTGGTGGGAAGATGAAGAAGGTGCGCCAGGTGAACGTGTCGCTGCGCGCCGGTCGGATGCATTATCGGGTGTGTTCTCGCGACTGCGAACAGCAGGATAGTCATGTGTAGATGAAGGCGGTGCGGGACGGAGCGGAACAGTCGAACGCGCATGATGAGGATCGAGGTAAAAGAGATTATCTGCCTGAGAGCCCATAAAGTAATACGAGGAAGAGGGACGCCCTCCTGCGATGCCGACGGACTGGGGAAACGTGTACAGAGCCTGTAGTGAGATTCGTTAACATGGGTGAGTTGAACGCCAAATTCGTGCTGCTTACTTTGATGGGCTCGTAATAAATAGGATTAACGCCGTCGATGCCCAGACGAATGCCGATCAGCACCAGCACCCCGCGTTCACCCCATGACGATCTCGCGTGCCGGCGAGGAGAACCGATATGAACATTGGAAGCGGCATATACATCAGACTGATATACCACACCGTCCGCGGCAACGGCCACCCCGAGACCTGCTTCAGGGAAGGCATGTACAAGAGTTCTGCGGAAGACGCTCAGCTTGTACTAAATAAGCTGATCAACGAGATGGGGTCCTTACTTGATTGCACCTGCGGCTGTGCTGGGACCGAACCACTGACCGACATCTTTTCCGAGGTCTTTTCCAGCGAGGGCCATGCGGTGAACGCTAAACGGTGCTTGAGGTAATGGGGAATCGAGGAACCACGTTATAATCTGGACATATGTGGCAAAGTCGTTTGTGCGAACAAGATACGGGGGCCTACGCCATTCTGAGGTTGGGCGCAAATGAGCGCATGCAAGGGTAGAGACGAGAAACATGTGCTTACCTCGGCCGAGGTGGAGATGAAGAAGGGCATTAGCGAGTAAGGATTGACCGGTGCGCAACATGCAGCCCCACCCGGCGTCGCTCGTCCACCCCTTTTCGCTGGTGCCTGGCCAGTTCCACTTCTTGGGCCGCGGACTCGAGGAAGTAGCGGGCTGTACGCCCGGGATCAAATCGGCATCGAGCGATGAGAGATTCGAGTCTCTGATTGGGGGAAATTGGCTGCGGTAGGTGAGCCATATTCGAGAGGTGAAATCTGCATAAAAGACAGGGGGCCAGTGGGCGGCAGGGTTCTTGCCTGGCGGAGGCTGTGACTGGAAGAGATCTGAGACAGTAGCGGAGGAAGAGGAATTTGAGCGAAACGAGGGGGTGCGACGGGATTCGACGGAGGGACGGCGGCCGGGAGTGGCAGGGGGCGGTGGTTCGTATCCAGGATGCTGCACGCCGAGGAGCCATATGGGATCTGTGCACTTGTCGGGTGTGGAGTCGCTGTCGAGGAGGATGCGCATTGCGCGGTCGAAATGACCCTTTCCGTGCTTTGCTGCGGTGAGGAGGGGATTTGTCTTTGTCTTTGGGGAGGACATGTGAGACTGGGAGAGGAGGGAGGGAAGGGAGAGGTCTGTGGAAGAGGAGCTGAAGGTGTGTGAGAACCAGCCAGAGAGTCGAGTTGGAAGATCGGATATGCGTGTTGATGAGGACGAAGTGTAC